>PVIH01010317.1:0-76321 GCA_004025045.1 Sigmodon hispidus
AGGAGGCGATGTCAGCAATGGCAGGCAAACAGGAAGAGGCATCGAGGATAGCTACATCCCTATTGGGCACCTATCACTTCTCTGCCCTTAGCTGGCTCTCAGACCAGAGAGAGCTGGCCTGGGCTCTGGGGTCTGTGGTCAGCTTCCAGAGCTTTTAGATCCACCTTCTAGACTGTGGGGCAGTGCCAGGGAACCAGGCTGCAATGGGTGCGGGCTGTGGCGGTTCAGGTTTCTGCTATGGCAGCTGTGGCAGGCTGCTCTCTATTCTGGAGGAGCATCTGATTAGAATGGATCGAAGAGTCTCCTCCACTCAGGCTTTGTACTCAGTCCCCACTGAACCTTCGTTGTATGATTTAAACAGCCACAGTCGCCAGTGGGCTGTGCCCCGTGGTTCTCCCAGTACCCCATTGCTCAGTAGGGTTGGCTTGTGTTTAGGACACTCCTGGGCCACTCAGCCCAGGCTCCTCTTCCTTCTCCTTTCTCTGCACATTCCTTCCTTCCCTTCAATTTCCTGTCATTAACAAGTGCAGCCTGTCCAGGGTGCTGCTCCCTGCTGCTGGGAGTGTGAATCAATGCTGGTCCCCTGGAGGACAACTTGTCACGTGCTATTAAAGGCTTAAAAAGCAGGCAGGCTTTGACCTGGAAAGTCCCCTTCTAGGAATCCATCCTGTAAACATCTCTGGACAGGGGTCTGCTGCTATGTGCAGCGGGGACATTGCCTGGGTGCTTGTAAAGGCGACATTCAGTGGTGGGTTACTGGAAAAGGTCAAAGAATGAACTAGAAAGGAATCTTGGAGGTCACAGGGAATTTGGCCTTTGGACAGATATGCTTAAGGAATCATGGCTGACTTCATGTTAATGACTATGGTAGCAGGGCTGGTAGTCCGCTGCTGAAATGTTGTAACAATAGCCCAAGAAGAGCAAGGTAATCCAGAGTGCAGGCGAGGACTAGGAATACATGCTCAGCTGATGGGCATGAATGATTTCTGTGTGTCCTCTTTCTATGTATGTAAACAGTGTGTGTGTGTGTGTGTGTGTGTGTGTGTGTGTGTGTGTGATTGTAAAACAAGGAAAGCCAGTGATATAACTCAGGGGTAGAGATCTTTCTACTAGCATGTACCAAGCCCTGGGAAATCAAGAAATCAATCAATCTAGCAAGCATGCATGTGTGCAAGTGAGCAAACAAACATGAATCCTGTACGCATTTGTGCACATGTGTGTGTGTGCCAGAGGTTACTTTCCGGTGTCTTTCTCAGGGGCTGGTTCTCCGTCTTACATTTAGGGGCAGGGTCTTTTGCTCATTGATGAGAACACATTGATTGACCAGTGAACTCACTGGTTGGCCAATGAGCTTCAGGGATTCATCTGTCTCCACCACTCTGCACCCCCCACCCCAGCAGTTTTGGGTGCACAACACCTCCTGGCTTTTTACACGGGTGCTTAAGGATCTGAACTTGTGTCCTCATGCTTGTGAGCACTCAGCTATGAAGCATCTTCCGGTTTCTGTCTTTTGACCTGAAATCATGCCTACAAGACACTCTTAGATCAACTGGGTATGGTGGCACACATCTGTAGTACCAGGATTTGGGAGGCCGTGCCAAGAGGACCTTGAAATGAAGGTCAGCCTGGGCTACACAGAGAGAAAAACAGAAAAAAAGATAGTGAAAAGAGCCAAGTTCCCAATGGCACCACACAGCAGGGACATGGGTTTTTGCTGTTGTTTCAAATATGCATGTATTTTACACAGAGAAGGGTGAGGATCGGGAGCACAAACCCCTGGCCTGTGTCTTCAAGTAATAGGGTTTGAATGACTTCCATGTTTTCATCAACACCTTCAGCTCTGTCTCTCTCTTTACCTCTGACAGGGTCTCACTATGGCCTGATTGACTGTGCAGCTCAGGCTGGCTTCAAATTTACAGCAATTCTGTTTCAGCCTTGAGTACTGGGATTAGACGTGCACTGTCACAGCTGGCTTCTTCTCTCTGTTTTTGCAGTTACATGAACATTCATGCTTATAAACAAGCAACCATCATCACTGAAAATTTTAGCATTTCCTGTAAGATTGTACCTTCTAGATGGAGGCTGTATATATCCAAATGCACTCACAAACACTGGTGAAGTGAGTGATACTCTCGTCTGAGAAGCTAAGGATCAGAGAGGGCAGGCACCTTGTCTGAGAACACACAGACACGATCCTAACCCCTCTGGAGGGGAGGTAGATGCTTTCTTCTTCAATCTTCAGTGGCTTCTACAATGAGGACAGTGTCCCAGCAGGCACTGCAGACCCCTGCAGACTCTCCTGCTCTCCTGCCCCAGGTTTCTCTTCAATCCACCCAGCCCAACAGTCACTTGAGTAATGGATTTGGTGAGACCAGCTCTGCTCTCCAATCACAGGCGGGAGGCGAAAATTGCCCGTTCAATATTTCCTCCTAATGAGCCTACACACTCCTGTCGCCTTTGAGGATGGAGGCAAGCTCTCTGCTACCGCCGTCCTCATATCTATCAGCTCTGTTTACCTGCGGGTGGCGGAGGGAAGGAGCAGTGTTATACATAAATATCATGAAATCCACCGAGGGCACAGGCAGATCGCTTAATCCCACCTCCGTCACTAACGACTTACAATCTGAAGAAGTCACTCTCTCTCTGTTTTCTCTGTCTCTAAAGTAAATAGAGGGTAACACGCTTAAGGAAAAGAAATCAATTGGTGTTCTGAAGAAAAAGGATGTGTGCGGGCTGGGGGCGGCAGCTCCATGTTGGTCTGACATGCACTCCCTCTGTTCCAATGATGCTGGGGACAGTGAGCCCTGTCCAACCTCACCTGTCAGCTCTCCTCTGAGGCTGGAGTGTAGTAACATCTTCTGCCTCACCTCCAAGCACTTCTGTCTGCTTTCCTGGGTTGTTGTACCAAGGCATGCCCAGGTGAGACATTTCTGTTGAAGTCTTCCTCCCAAAAGGATCCCATTTTTCTATTTTGGATAAAAAGAACTGTGCGGTCCTGTTTTATCCTCCCCCAAGCCCCAAGCTACTGCTTCTTGCGGCCCTGGTCTCAAACTCCAGGGCCTTTGCATATGCTACAATGTATCTATTCTCCTGATCTCTCCAGGTCCTTTGCATGTGCTACAATGTATCTATTCTCCTGATATCTCCAGGACCTTTGCATGTGCTACAATGTATCCTCCTGATCTCTCCAGGGCCTTTGCATGTGCTACAATGTATCTATTCTCCTGATCTCAGTCTCAATCTCCCAACATGTGAAAAGCTTCTGCCCTGAGACAGATGTGGACATTCTCCAACAGTATTGATTTAGCATGTTCAGCATCCCAGGGACAATCCAATCTCTGCTGATGCCCACAGTGGGGCCAGGAGGTATTCGCGTCCTTGCAGACCATGTAAACCAAGTACCTTCCTCAAGGCACCAAACCCAGACTGCTCCCCCAGCATGCAGTAGGGTCATACTGAGATCCAGGGTCTTGGGAGCCTCCACCTGAAAGGATCAGAACAGCTCCTGGGGGTGGGGAAAGTGTCCAGGTGTTTTCACATGGAAAAGTTTTATGCTTTTGAACAGCGGCCCTAAGACATGACTCCCATGTGTGTGTCCCCCCCAGCCCTCCCTGTGAGAGGAAAGGAAGTAGCCAAAGGCTTGAGATTTAGCATAGATGTTTGAGTCTAGCCTAGCATGCACACGGCCTCAGACTTGATTTCTAGCACCTAAGAAACTGGACACGCTGGCATACACCTGGAATCTCAGCACCCTGGAGATTGAGGCAGGAGGATCAGAAATTCAGAGTCCTCCTCAGCTACACAACACATTCAAGGTCAGCCTGGGCTACATGAGACCTTGTCTCTAAAGCAAAAGGCTTAGCCAAGGGCATTGTTGCTGGCCAGCTTCATGGAAAGTCAGGTCATGTGTCATAGGGCAGGGGGACCATAGACAGAGCCTCCTCCCCAGTCCCTGGGCTGTTGCATATTCCTGGGGCTGTCTTAGGAGACTCCAGCTGTGGATTCCCTGCATCCCTCAGAGTTTAGAAGCCCACTGTTGGCTTATTATTTTCTACAGACTGTTGGCTACTGTAGGGCAGAAGCTGCATACACACACACACACACACACACACACACACACACACACACACACACACGTCTCCTGCTCACCTGACTGAGTCCCTGTTCTGAATGATGCAGAGGGAAGCTCTATTTCTGAGGGTTGCCAAGAAACTATGTTTCAAGGATGCCAGTGGCTCTGTCTACTTTCAAATCCAGCTACAATGTCACCTTCCTGGTGAGGTCTTCTCTGACCTGCCCATTTCCTATCACAGCCCTCACCCTGGCTCTGCACGGCCCCTGTCTGCCCTTGCTCTCTTGGCCCCTGACAGCAAGTTCTATTAACCTACTTTGTCCAGCCCCTCTCCCACCCACTGGAACCGAAGCCCTGAGTGTAGGCACCTCTCACTGGCATGGGCTGGTATGTAGTAGGTGCTCAAACACATTCAGGACACACAGCCTGGGGGTGAGGAGTCAGTTCACTCAGAAAAATGCTTACTGTGCAAGTGTGGAAACCTGAGTTCATATCCTAGAACCCACAAAAAGACCAGGCACAGATGCACACATCTGTACCCAGGGTGGGGGAGACGAGAGAGACAGGCAGATATCTGGAGCTTTGCTGGGCCGGCAGTCTCTGGCTTTTTCTATGAGCCAGATTGATGGGGTTCAAGTGAGAGACCTCATCTCAAAATGAGGTGGAAAAGGACCTCTCCCCTACCACAATACACCCTACACCCACAGTTACAGCATGAATGTGTGATCACAGAGAATGAGTCTTTACAGGGAACGAGCCACCTGCCAGGCTCCTGCAATGGTGCCTGGAGCCAGGAGGGTAGACTAGCCCTACTGCCTCTTCTCACTGGCTTCTGTCTTGGAATCAGACTCACGTTTCTCTCACCCAGAACCCCCTGCTTCCTTAGCACACCCTGAAACAGTCTTCACTGGCCTGGAAGGCTCTAGAGTCACTGCATCTTCTGCCCTCGCTGCCCACGGCTGTACCCCAACATAGACATACACAGATAGATGTCACTTCTAAAATTCCTCTCCTCGGGTCGCATCTAGCTCAGCCCACTACACCAGTTTCCAGCTGCCACAGTTCCATATTTCTGTCTGTACTGTCTGAAAGGGTCTTATTTACAGGTAGAAGCAGTTTCCCAAGGGGATCTAGCCTCATGGGCTCAATACCCAAGCCCCATGCCTCCTCTATCCATTAAACTCAGTCTGCTCTCTATTTCTGCTGCATTCACCAAGGATCCTTCTCAGTGTGGTCAGGCACGTTCGCTCATTATGCCTTAGACCAGCCAATTTGAAGCGTGTGAGTCTGTTCAAATCTCTTCCCAGGAGGGGGAGGGAAACGATCTCTCTCTCTCTCTCTCTCTCTCTCTCTCTCTCTCTCTCTCTCTCTCTCTGTGTGTGTGTGTGTGTGTGTGTGTGTCTGGTCTCGCTTTGGTTTCTTCTGCTGTCGGCTGTGGATTTGGTGCATTCATGCCTCTCCATGGTGGGATGCAGCTGCCCCTTTCCAAGTAGGAAGCAGCCTTTTCCCAGTCACCTGGATTGAACATAGCTCTCTGCAAGGTCTCTGGTGTTCTGGGAAGTGGGCGCCTCCCCATGAGTCCCCAGAGAGGCAAACCAACTGCAGGGGCACTTCCTGGACTCCTACAAGGACAACAGCACCCAGCCTTCAGGTGGCACCAGCTCTGCAGCTACCCTGCCTGTAGCTGGGGAGTCTAGCACCAATGCCTCTTACTGGCAGTGCCCTTAGCTGCAGGACTCTCTGGGGACTTTCTTCTCTGGTCCTGAAGCTGAAGAGCATCCTCTGTGAGTCACCTTGACCTAACAGAAGGGTAGAGTGGGCAGCAGAGGGGTCAGAGGTGGCTGAGACAAATGACCTTTAAGACATGGCTTCTGTGGCACGGGATCTCAGGGCTAGATCCAGTTTTAGGATGATGGAAAATGCTTCCTGTTCTCTTGGTTGCACACTGAGGACCTTCCGTAGCCTGGCACTGCCAGTGTCTAGACATGTGCCTGGCTGTGGTTTTTTGAAGTGATGCAGTTGCTGGCCTACGGTCACACACACTAAGGAGTCATGGCATGGGAAAGGGAGATGGGAGGGCTGGGTGCTGGCTGCAGCTCTGTGCCTGGATGCCCTACACACCGTAGTCTCTCCTTCCTGTGACCTTGGCAAGCAGCCTGACCTTCACCCTCTGCGGGCAGCGTTGGCCTCCACAGCTCCTGCCAAGCTTAGGGAGAGGGAGGAGGGGAGTGAGCAGTTTGCTGGCTCTGGAGTCTAGCGTTCTGGCTCTGCTGCCCCTTGGCTGAGCTTAACTTTCTCCTTCCAGCTTGTCATTTGTAAGAGTGGGATATTAACAGACTCCATGCTGTAAGGACAGAATTGGTGGATACACGTAATGCGCTTAGCTCATGTAGAGACGCTGTGGGTCACCACCAGTAACCGGAGCCATTCCATCATGGCCATTGTCACAAGGATACACCAGGGAGTGTACACCCCAACTAGTGTTATTGGTATGACAAAATATAGATGATTGGGGACAGGAGGTGACAAAGCCCCTGTGGGCCAGGGGATCACTGAGGAAATAGTGACAATCTCAGGAGGCCTCAGCTGCCATACTGTAGCCACAGCGCTGGTGTGGAAGGACCTCATCGAGGAGTAAAAGGGTGAAGTGGTGTTTCGGATGATTAATCTGCTAGCAGTGACAGTGTGGAACGTGGTCCAGCTCAATCCACAGGGAAACACAGCTGCCCAGCTTCTGCATGGAGAGGTGGTCATTACAGGAAGTCTGTGCACTCAGGGTTCCCAGCAGCGTGGCTGGGAGAAGCTGGCTGAACCCCAAGCTGAGCAGTGGGCATCGGCAGGGGTCACTGCCTTCCTTGGAACAGAATGGTACCTGAAGATCCTCCAGTCAGGGGTACTTGTACACATCGATGCTGCGGCAGCTCCTGGGTACTTCCAAACCAGCCTAGGGCTTGCCTTGTCTGGGTGTAGGGGACCTGCAGAGCAGCAGGCCCTACAAACAGAAGGCAGAAATAGGGGCCAGGTGTACCCTGTGACTGGCCAGTGCAGCAGCCGTTAAAGGCGCAGCCCCAACTAAGAATGGAAACAGCCAATATTTGTTTTTTTTTTTATTTTATTGAAAGCTGTGGTGATGTTTGAGAAGTATCAGGCAATCTCATCTTCTGTGTCCTGGAGAGATGAAGGTCTGCTAGGGACAGCCCACTATACCCTCACACCAGGGTATGAAACATGTCCACCTTCTCTCTGTATAGCTGGTGGAACTGCTTGGCCAGACAGTGAAATGGGGCCTCGTAATTGTCCATCTCCTTCTGTAAGAAGTGAGAACGGTGTGAGAATTTAAAGTCTGGGGAAGGTGGCCCCTACTAGGGTACCTGACACTTGGTGTTGGGGCATCTTCATGCTGTTTGGACCATTGCTGTCACAGCAAGATTTTGTAGGGAAACAGAGATGGAAAGAACACACTGTGTGTGAGCATGGCATGGGAGCAGTGGAGCCAGGATCTGGGCCGAGGTGCAGCTGTAGACACACCCTTGTGGCCACGGGGTTCTGTTTGGAGGACATAAAGATGAAGCCCCTTACCTGGCCATGACAGAGGTCCAAAGGCCAGAGCAAAGCAGTTGACAGATGTGTTAAGGGACAGAGTCTGGCCACGGCTGGCTTCCAGGTAGGAAGAGTAGGGTTATAAAGGCACAGGGCACAGCCTAGCCAGGAGAGACACAGCACACACAACCCCTACCCCAGATGCAGGGGCCTGCTATTCCAGGGACCAGTACGGTTATCGGGGCTCACAATGGTGACGCAGGGCCAAATGGGAACAGGTTTATCTTTGGGAATACGCTGGGATTTCTGGGATGGTGACAGATCCCAACAAGAACACACGGCTCCTCCCACGGGGATGGATAGGGAGGTGCAGAGATGACTCTTGGCTGGAGGTTTAATGCCTTTCCTCATCCTTGGTCCCTGGGGTAGCATTGACTGAACTGGAATTTTGAAAGCCTGATTTCATAACTAAAGGTGTCCACAAGACATTTCTAGTTTCCAGAGGACTGGGAAAGTGAAGGAGCTTGTCTTAGGTTTTATCTGAGAGTGATCAGGAACGGGCCCTCCAAGGTGAGGCCAAAGGGGCTGTCATAAGGAAGGGCACACACAGCACCCTCCCAACACCATGGCCACTTTTCACCTGCAATGTGGGTGCCTCCCTATCTCCCTCCCTCCCTCCCTCCCCCTCTTCCTTTCTTCTGTCTGAGTTCTGTCTTTCAAGTTTTGTATTGGGCCTAACAATGCAACACCAGGGGGACCCAACATAGGAATCTGCCTCTCAGACAACTTTTTATTTGTTCTGTAAGATAAGGTCTCATGTAGCTTAGGCTGACCTCACACTCACCATAGCCAAAGCTGACTTTGGATTTCTGATCTCCCCGCCTCCACCTCTGGAGTTCTGGGATTACAGGTGTGTTCCATGGTGCTGGTGATCAAATTCAGAGTACTCTACACTAGATAAGCATTTTTCTACCTGAGTTACATCCCTCGCTGCCATTATCACATCACCACCTCACCACCATTATCACCACCACCACATAAGCACCATTACCATCACCACCAGCACCATCATCATCACCACTACCAATTTAAGACAGGGTCTTGCTATGCAGTCCATGCTGGCCTTGAATCCTTTATCTTCCCGTTTCAGTCTCCCAGGCGGTAGGATTATAGGTACACACCACCACACCATCTGTGCATTTTTAAGAACCAAGTGGCAGAGAGAACCTACCACACTGCAGACAGGAGAGGCAGCTAAGAGTACACAAGGACCTGTCTGAAAGCTTTTCAGTGGCTGGCAAAGGTGCAGCGGAGCTCAATATGAGGCAGAGAAGTGTCTCCATGAAATGGGAGAATATCAGTGTGTCTGCACTTTACACAGGAGTGGATGAAGCCCAGAGGGTGGAGTGGCCCAGCAGGACGACAGTGTATCCCGATCCCAGGCTGGTACAGGTCACCTTTATATGGTGTGGCCATCAAAAAGGAAAAAGTACACCAGACCTGAGAAGAAAGCTGCCTGGACCCCACAACAAGAGAAAAGCCAATCAGGGGGAGCTGTTGGCCAAGAAAAAGCAGGGCTCAGTGCCAAGAGTGTGCCGGGAAAGGAGGACGGTCTGTAGCCCGGCGAGCACCTGCTAAGGTCCCCACAGGCATGAGAGCCCAGCCAGCCTCACCTCTGCCTGTGTGGCCATCATGTCCCAGGCAGTCAATGTCACTCAATAACTCCCCCTCCCCCAGTCAAAGTGTCCTTAAGGAGGCCTCTGAAGTCTTATGGGAGGGTTTCTATACCAAGTCAAAAGCTCTCCAAAGCACAAATTGGAATAGCCCATCATAAAACGTAAGGAAGTCAATGCTCAGGAGCCTTGACAGACACCTTGGAGTGCTTGGAAAGAAATGGAAATTGAACTACTTTCCAAACACATTAAGGGGGCCGCCAGCAATACTTTTATCTGAAGACTAATTATCATCCTGCATAGTCTGGACACTGACAGAGCAGGCTGTTAAGAGACAGCGATGTTTGGAGTAGGCTTGGACTAGCCTTTGGTTTGATTTAGAAGTCTGTCACTAGCAGCTCCCAGTGAGGAGGTCAAGGGTGCACACTCCTGGAAGACCTGAAGCACTCAGGTCTCCCTGGACAGGGCTGTGTGCTGGTCTTGGTTTGATTCTTCTTTAGCTGTGAAACAGGAAGATACACAACCTGTCTGGGTCTGTCTGCTGACTGGACAACAGCGGCAGGACCAGCTTCCGCATCGGGATGCTATAAGGCTCCAAAGGTAATTTACACAATCAAACAGCGGGCCCTCAGCTGCCTGGAAGGGCAGCCCTCCCCAGAGGCCTGAGCTGGACCTCACTCTCGCATCCTACACGTACTCTTGCCTTAGTGATAAACGATGGATTTTGATCTTGGTTTTAAAAATTCTTTAAACTTCATTCAAAGAAATACTTTTTGACTTTCTTGGGGGCTCGGAAATGTCAGACATGGAGGAGTGTTTTAAGAGCCCCAGAACCATGGAGGTCTCTCCCTGAGGCTGCTGCGCTGCTCTTAAGAAGTGAGGAGACAGGCTTGGCAGCATCTCAAACCACATTGGGTTATGTTCCCTTTTTAATTACAGCTTTCTTAACCGAGCCGCCAGTGGCGCTCCTGTTAGCAGAAACTCAGGGGGGACTAGTTAACTGCACAGTTAATACCGAGTGCTGGACCACAGCCTCATCAAGCAGGATTTATACGCATCCTTCCTGACATCTGAAAGGAGCTGACCAGTAGCCTTGGGTGACTCATGTGTTGGGGCGGGTTTTAACTTCTGGGAAATATGGGGTGTTGGGGGAGGGAACTGTGTGACTGATGAAGGGGGTGGGGAGTTATGAGTATACAGCTCACTGCTCGCTCAAAGGTGTACAGCATGGCACAGCCAGGGAGCCCTGCATAGTGCGAGCTCTCCCGTTTGAACTTCATTAATCTAGTATTGTGATAATTGGACTCGAGGCAGGGGTGACATTCATTCATCTCTGTACCAGCCACTGGTCTGGGGTTTAGTAAGTAGTAACAATAAAAACACCATGTTAGGGGATCATTTCTGTTGTAAAAAGCTAGCACGTTGAGTGTTTACTCATCTAGACTAGACGCTGTGTAAAGTGGTTCACATGCCTGTGTGTGACAATCAGCGAAGAGCAGTTTCTGATCCCACATTTGCAGGTGAGGAGCCTGAGGCCCCATGGTGTACATCCCATCCCCAGGGTCCCAGAGCCAGTTCACACCATCGGGAGGCGGAACACTTCCCCTGAAGGCTATGCCTTGTCTGGGGAAGTGTACCAGTGTGAGACACTAGAGATGTCTACATTCACAGAGCAAGTTGGTGGCACAGGCTGTTCTGTAGGTGTGACAGAGCCTGCAGCTAGAGGTGACACCCAGGGTATGCACTACTCACACTGACCCTTTTGGAAAGCCAAAGAATTGGACTATAGACTCCCAAGTTAGACCTCATACAACTTGGCCTAACAGGAAGTCTTCTTATGAGACACTGGGGCCTGGGCCATCTGTATGCCTGCCATGGGAAGCTCAGGACAGGTATGTGGTGTGGTCAGAATCATGTCAATGTTCCAAATGTAAGAAGGCACGTCACTGTGCTAGATGGTCCTGATGATGCTAGTGACCCATCACTCAGCGTTTCTCCCTGCAGGTATACTCTTACATTGATGTAACACTCCTATGGGGTCTTGGGGCTGGATGCACCCTTGTCATGTGGGCCTGGGCTGGTCATTTTTTCACATCAATGCTGAACTGGGGACAGGACAATTCCTATCTCACAGAGCCATCTGGGGCTCCAATGAAACCAAGAACCAACAGTATTGTGGCTAGCAGCATCTGAGTTATGAGCAAACCTCCAGCACAGAGCTCCCCAAGATCAGTGGTTCAGAGGGTGGGAGTACTCACCACGGATGTTTCAAAGAATTCCAGGCCTTGGCCCAGTGCCCACGCCTGGGCCTGTGCGGAATCCACTGATCGTCGGCCAGCCAGGTCTGTCTTCGTTCCCACTAAAACACCTACTCAGAAGAAATAACCACAATATTGTGTTCTGAGGTGGCAGGATATGGAAGGTCAGCTGCAGAGAGAGGGTATGTGATGCGTCAGGCGACAGAAGCTGCCCACTGGAACTGGAGGTGGTATGCACCAGCAGGGAAGGTCCCCAATGGCCAGAGGACAGGTGAGTATTGCTGTGTACATGTAGCTCAGTTGAGAGTTCTCTCATGGCTTCAAAACTATCGATATCCCTTATCTCCTTAGGGCTGTGAGCACCAGGCAGGCCTGGACCATGTTTAGAAGAGCATTTGTGATAATTCCCAGCACATGGAGCCAACATCAGACATGGTCATTAATGCTAATCTCGGGCCTGGGCTCAGAGGCAGGGACTCAGGTAATTGAGCTCCCAGCTGCCTCGGCTGCGCTAATTTCTCAGCCCGTCTCTGGAGGCTGCTTTCCCTGGCCTCTAATGAGGAGAATTTGTTGATCTCACACAGGGATGAGAAAGAAACTGATTTAAAGCATGCACAAGTGCCAACAGGGCTGGAGTGTAACTTTACCCTGCGTGCTGAAGAAAATGAGGAATTGTTCCCCGGAGTTAGCTTTCTGGAAACATCAATCCAGAATGCAAGCACCTTCCTTATATTACCCAAATTCTCACAACACTTCCTGGTGGGTGGCACTGTCCCCCACCCCAGGCTTGGGGCAGGTTTCCAGACCACTAAGAGATAGAGCAAGGGTACAGTGAAGGATGCTGAGGTCAAAGATTCAGGAATTCAGGCCCCTGTCCTCCTGGTATGGCGGCCTGTGCAGTGACCCGAGCCCTTGAGCTGAAGAGCAGAGGGAGGTGCTGCTGGGCTAAGGGCTACCCCCAGTTCCTACCTGGGAGGGCGGTACCCTGAGTCTGGGCCCGGACCTTCTCCAGCCACTTGGTGCAGCTGATGAAGGACTGCTCATTGGTCACATCATAGACGAGACACAGGACGTTGGGACTCTCCCACTAAGCAGGGGATAGGAGAAGAACATTTCAGAGATGTAACAGGGACGGAGGAAAGCCCAGCTTTGAAGGAGGCGGGTAAGGGAGAGACGGGAGCTGAGAAACTGACAATAACCACTGTTCACCACAAAATGAACAAAGGCCTGGCTTATTGACACTCAGGTGGGACAGGCGTTTCCATCTGGGAAAGGTGAGCTTGAACCTGGGTGAGGGAAGTCCTACCCGGGAGGGATCAGCTCATCACTGAGATGCCCCAGTTGGTAGGGTGGTCTGCGGAGAGTCTCACTTTGTAGCTGAAGAGAACAGCTCAGAGAAGATGCTGACTGGCCTTGGCTGACAGGTTCCAGGGGTAGCCAGGCTCGGGGAACAGAGCTGTTTTCCATCCAGAAGCCTCATCTTGTGTGTTACGTTTCTCCTAACTCATGAGTCACAGTTCTTTGAGAGCCCACCACTACGAGGCTATGGTATTCTCCCACACTGTAGGCCTCAGAGGGTGACTGTTACTTTCACCTGTATCTTCTTCATATGGGTGGGCTTTAGAAAACTTGGGGACACTTTGGCTTCTCCCAGAGTGCTTCCATCAGCCCTAGTGCATACTACACTAATACCTGGAGGGGGTTCTATCACCCAGTGATGAGCCAGGGTTCCATGCTAAGGGCTGTCAGTCTAAAGAGTCCTTGAATATCTAGCTGCCTGCTCATGATGGGGTCATGGGATCCCCCTGTCTGGTGCACAAGCTCCGGGTACCACGTACCTATACAAATGGGCCCTGCTCTGACCTTGTGGAGTCAGAAGAATCCTATATTCTAGTATCCTTGGAAGGTGATCCCAGGATGGGCTCTGGAGAGCTTGGCAGAAAAAGGCCAATGCAATGACCTTTCTTGGTGTGGGAGATGGGGCAGAGCCTCGCTGTTTGGCTGTAGGCCTCCTTAGAGAAGGGATCAGTGGTCCTGTCCTGGGCGGTCAGGGAAGGCTGTAAGACCCCCAGAAGGGGCTGTTCAAAGATAGCAAGCTGGGACAGGACTTTCAGGACTGATGAGCTCATGACACCTGGCACATTACAGAGCTGGGGGTGGCCATATCTTCTTCCTACTTGCTAGAAACCCAAAGCCCCAGTTGAGAGGGATGCTCCTTAAAGAAATCTGCCTGGTTACCTCCGATGGCCCCAGGTTATCCCTTGGGTGGGGGATGCCATTGGAGAAAGGGTTGGGCAGAAGTGGGTGGTGGAAGTGGGTAGGAAGAAATAACACACTACTTGCCAATTTATCCAACATTTCAGAGAACAGTTCCTTGCCAGCTGAGTCAAAAATGAAAAGTTCCTGGAACCAGAGAAGCGCATCTCAGAAATGAACACGCTAAGAGTCAAGCCATGGTTTCCCACTCAGCTCTCTGCGGCTGTGGCTTGAGGGTAGATGGAGTATATCTACATGCTCATGTGCACGGGTGCTTTCACACATGCTCTATCTCCTCTGAGGCCCCAGAGAGATGATGAGCACAGTCAGAGTGGCCGGAAGGCAGAAGCATAGCTTCCACCCACCTGGCACTGTGACCTGGTCACCCGTCCCAACCTCAAGCACAGAACTGGAGGGAGCAGGCTGACGGCCCACCTGGCCCACAGTTCAGAACAGGCTGACACGTGCTTTGGTGTCCAAAAGGCCACTTGGTGCTTTGTTAACCAAATGGGGTTCTCAGATCGTATAAGGGTTCTTGGTAAAGGAGGTCACTGAGGCGGCCCGGGGAGACCACTTAATGTAGGGCAGCCTGCCACCGTGCTAAGATGGCACCCAGCATTCCCAGCCCAGGTGGAAACCCTCCCAATGCTGCTGCTTCATGTCCCCTGAGATCCCTCAGGTCCCCCTCCTGGAGTGGTACCCCCTGCCTGGCTCTGAACCCTGGCAGGCAGCACCGTCCACTCCGTGGCCTGCCCTGTAGAATGGCTCCCATGTCAACCTTTCTTACAGTATCAGGGAACTTCTGTGTCTTTCATTTTGCTCAGGGGTCTCCTTAAGGACCTGGTGAATGCTACAGCCACATGAACATGACATCATGCCATTCACCTCAAGAGTTGTGGGGTCTCTGGGGGATCCCATTAAGAACTCAGATAAAAGATACCAATTTCTTTTGGTAAGGCCTGCACCCCAATAACCCCCTTCCCTCACTCCTTCCTCAAAGACTCCCTGTATCATTGCTCCATATCCTTTTCAGGGAGGGCACCCCAGCCCACGGGAGCATCCCCAAGTGCTCTGGCTTCATGGCAACACTCACCACACTGTCATTTGTGTCAAGAACTGGTACTGTCTTCACCACCAAATCCACACCTGTTGTCTGCAGGGTACACCAAGGGATGGGCATTAGAGGGTCCCACGGTGGGGTGATCCACAATGAGGCAAGACCCCACCTCTCTGCCCTCCATTGTTCCTGGCAACCATGCGGTGTCCTGACCAGTCCCCTCAGAAGATGGTCTTTTACAAGTGGCCTGTGGAAACAGGATCTCCATGTGGCCATTTCCCCATCTTTTCTCAGGCCTTTTAGGATATCATCTGGGGCTTTTGCTAAGTCTCTGTCTCATGGGTAACAGTCACGTTTCTTTACTTTGTGATCAGATGTACCAGCTTACCAGAGTATAGTTCTTCTGGAAATGGGTCCCATCACTACGGAACATCTGCACCAGGGCCGTCTTCCCTACGGCTGGGTCTCCTGAAGCCAGAGCAGAGGAAAAGATGTCACTTGGGTCCCACCAGGCATGAGAAGAACCTCCTCCTACTATAGAGGGTTTGACTGCAATCCAGAGACTTGGTTGAGTTCTCACAGCAAATGTCTGCAGCCCTCACAGGAGGCAGGAATGTTAACTGGTCCAGGAGACTCATCTTTAAAGCTTACCAAGGCCAGAATACGTTTCTATGTACCTCACAGCCCTGCCAACCAGAATGACCTGGAAGGTCACAGGGGTTAAGGAGGGCTCAGAGCCCTGGCAACGGAAGTGACACCCTTCCACCAAAACATTCCCTGAGGGGAAGCCTGTCCTCTTCAAACTCCAATTTAGAGTCTGGCCAGCAAAAGCTTGTGACCCTGGCTGGCTGACCACTGCCTACATTCTCATCTGCACTGACAGAAAAGATGTCCAGAGGTCACATTCGCTGCGAGAAAACTCATTTTCAAGTGATGTGCTCCATCTCGACATGCCAGGTGAATGCTGAGCTGCAGACTTAGGACTGTACACCCTCACCCCGACCCCTCACATGCTGTCATATCCTACGGCTGCTTGGCCCATCTGGGCCCAGTCCTTCCTTCTCTTTGTTCAATAAACAGCTCCAGGGACCTGCATATCATAAAGGTTCCTGTCGGTTTTCAGATCTGGGTCTTTTGCAATATAAGAGGGAGAAGTTTCCTATCGAGTTCTTTCAGGGCCATCATGGGGGCCCTCTCCACATATAACCTTGACCCCTGCTGACCAGGTTGTTTTACATAAGCAAAGGGTATCTTTCCCAACTTGAGAGCAGAACACTGACTCTCATTCCATTGCCCAGGTGTTACAGGGCACCTGCTTTCTGCGTGCTCATGTTCCTGACCCTCAGCGACATTACCAGCATCCATCCCAGCCCTTGGGACAATCTCTGTCTTCAGTCTGTTTCACAGTGGCTCCTTTGCCTCATTTCTCCAGGCTGCCACTCCACCTGTCATTTTCTTTTGTGAGACCATTACTTGACACCTGTGGTGTCTCAGTGCAGGAGCCCAGTGAGCCATTCAGGACTTGCCAGCACTTCTTAGAAGGAAATGGCTATGGACAGCCCTCCCCTCCCATGCTGTGCCTCCGCTGAAGTCACAGGTAAAAACAGCGCATAAGAGCTAGGCGACTATCTAGGATTTATATATTGCCTTGCTATACTAAGCTGGTTCGGCTGACCAATCCAAAATGCCACCTTGAGGCTCTTTGCACTATGGCTTCTCAGGGTCAGTGGGTCCCGCCTACTCCGGGGGCAGACAGCCCAGCCCTTCCTTCCCCATGCCTCCTTGATGACCCACAAAGCAGTCAGTCACTATCCTGACCTCTGTTCCTAAATCTGGCAGGAAACTGGCTCTTTCTCCCTGGGAAATTCCCCCACAGATTGGTTTTGGTTAATTTCATGAATCTTTCTGCCGACTGTCAGTCACCAAGGCTGGCAGCAAAGCTCCTGTGTGGGCTATGAGGAGGGATCCGAGCATGGGAAGGCAGGGGAGCTGATAAACACATTCTCAGAGCAACAGGATGACAAATGAAAAGGCAGACGGTACAGCTGAGAAGCAGAGCATCGGAAGGAACATGAGAATCCTCGAGAGCCTGTGAGCCCACGTGCTTGCTGGATGCAGGGTTCCCTGGAGCCAGGGCCTGGACTAGAGACCGGATTGCCTTGGAAAGGCTACCCATGTCCAGGGAGCTCGTCTGGGTTCTCACTAGTGAACTCCCTAAATGGGGTGGTGGCCTGAAACATTTCCCCATTGCCTACCTTGATCATGTAGTTGCAGTGACCCTGCATGGGCTGTTCTGTCATCATGAACTGCTCTTTTGTCCCTGACATGCCTTCATCCTCTTCAGTTTTCCAAAGATGAGCACTGCTGAGTCATCCTCAATGATCTGATCCTGGTTCTTCTGCCTCAGCTCCCCAGAAACTATCCCCCCCATTTTATCTTGGGATTAAGCTGAAGTATGTGAGGCAAGAGATTTATTACTGAGCCACAGCCCCAGCCTTGGCTTCTCTTGTTCCTTGACCCTCGCTGCCCTAGGCTGGATCTTTCCAAAACTGGCTGTGAATCTAGCCATTTTGGGGGCTTCCACTGTTTTTTTTTTTGCAGTTTGCATGTTCACCAAGGCCATGTCTCACTACAGACTTGAGTGATTTCTCTGTCTGTCCCAGTCTTTCTGCTCACCACACCACATCCCAGGATACGGCCACCAGCACCTCCTGCATCTCACTGTCTCTCAAGCCTATACTTTGGGCACTTCCCCCACTGCCCACAGCTGCCCTAGGAGCTCATACATCATCTGCTGGATTGGAAGCCCCCTCTTTGAGCTTTGCTCTGCCTAGCCCTGGGGGTGGTGGTGGTGGTGATCCTTGTACCTATCCCAGCATCCTTGCCTCTGATATGTGAACTTACCACCTACATAACAGTCACTACTGTAGAGTGTAGTCATTAGCAGGACACAGGCCCCACGTTTGACTTGAACCTGCTTCGAGGTCTCAAAAATACAGAAATGGGCTGGGTAGCACTTGGCTCTGAAACTGAGCTGAGTCCCCTGCTAGGGGAAACAGGTCCTGGTGGCAATGTGGCACCTGGTGACATTGCCTGAGAATTGATGGAACTGAATGTTGGAGCACAGGCAGCGTCCTTTCCCAGAAGCCTGTGCCTAGCTCTGTGGAGTCTCCCTCTGGCTCTGCACCGCCGCTGTGTGTCTCGGTGCTTCTGCTGGCTGACTCTGGCCTCATCATCAGGAGCTCATTCTGTCATCACCTTTTCCTGACTCTCCATGCCATCAACCACATCTCAGTCCCACCAGAGTCACAAAACAGAACGGCCCCGAGTCCTCTCATTCACACACAGCAGGCATCGCCCACAGCTCTCTTTAGTCAACCTCTAGATGACCATCCAACCATCTCCAATGGTCCCTTACGGAAAATCTGGATGTGCCATATTTGCCCTTTCATTTCCTGGACATGCTTCACCCCCTTCTCCAAGTCTGTGCTCTCTGGGCAAATCTCAGGTGGCTTCTTGTGTGGCCTCTGAGGTCACCTGTTCCTCTGATGTCTTTACCAGGGTGGCCGTCGCATCATATTTGTATCATCGGGAAGGATGTCAGGGCTACACTCCGGAGAGATGTGACTGTTGTCCCCATACCCCTAGACAGATGGCTCATCCTCAAGAGGGGCCAGACCCCAGCTTCACACTGACTGTGGGATATTAGGTCAGTTGCTCAGCCCCTCTGAGCCCCTTTGCTGCATCTGTAAACGGAGCTAATGACAGTCCCTACTTTGTAGAATTGTTAGAGAGCTAATGAGTCAGTATGTTCCCTGTCTGGTACATGGTGTTGTTAAATAGATGAGACACAGATGCCTGTCAGCTGTGCCTTTTTATCTGCACCCCCCCCCCCCACTATCGCAGGCCATAGAAGCTGTAGCCTGAGGACCAGATGGAAATGGAGGCAGGGGCCACTGCTGCCTTTGGCTGGCACAGTGCCTGGGTCTGGACCTAGGACACATGTCTCCATTGCTCTGGGCCTTCCCTGAGGATGACATAGGACCGGCTGGTGGCTGTGAGGACTTGGCATGAGATTTGCACTGGGGGTGTGACATGGGGCCTGCACATAGCAGGTCTCAGGAGAGCGTGAGCCTTATGACAGGAGCTCCCTGCTTCTGGAGAGCTCACAGCTGAGAACTGAGCAAAGAACAGCAGGCGGGGGCCGCCCACTTCAAAAAGAAACTTAACTTTAGAAAAATGAAGATGTCCCCAATTTACCCTCACAGAAGCTGAACACTGTCCAAGGCGGCAGAGCAGAGGAGAGGATTGACCAGCATCCTTTTGTTACACAATACTGCCTCCCCTGGCACTCAGAACTTAAGGCATGCTGGAGGGCCACGGATCCTTCTGCTGCAACAGGGTCTGACTCACAAATGTCACTCATGTCTCTGCACGATCCTTTTGTTTTCAAATTAGAAAACATTAAAACGACCTCTTATTCCCAATCTGTAGGATAAAGATACAAAGAAATCTTTCCCCCTCTTTTGCTAATTTCTTGATTACAAAGAAGAATCACGAGCTGGATTTGTCTGTGAGAAATTATCTAGATTAGGTTAATTATGGGGGAGGCTCACCCCCAAAGGAAGGTGGTACCGTCTTATGCGCTGGGGCTCCCAAGTGGATAAAAAGGACAGTGAGCTGAGCAGCATTGCTCAGGCTCCGCTCCACTTCCTCATGCCCATACGATGTGACCAGCCAGCCGCTGGCTCTTGCCACTGTGCCTTCCCTAGCATGATGGACTGTCCCCTGCAACTGTGAGCAACAATAAGTCCTTCCTGCTTTAAGCTGCCGTCTGTCAAGTATGTTGTCATAACAACAAGAAAAGTCGTCAGCACAGAGATCGGGAGTCAGGCAGATCTGGGAATCCTGAGTAAGACCTTCACTAGGGGTTTACCCTACTGCCCTACTCAGTGAGCCAATCATATCAGGATCACATGGAACAGACCCTGCTGTGCTGTGGCAGGGGGGTTAAATAAAATGCGGGTGCCTGGCATGTCTACACAGTTGCTGTTAACCAGCCTACAAGCTAAGCAAATGATCTTCTAAATGTTCAGACTGGCTCAAGGCAAGCCACAGGTGTGGGCAACCACAGTGTGCACGTATCTGTTTACCACTCATCCACGCTCTAGGCATTGTGTAGGCTTTTTCCACATCAGTCAAATAATAAGATTTTTTTCCAGGAAAACTCCAACTCCACCCGGCCCCACCCCCATCTTCCTGTTATCACAGAGTGTGGGGCTAGCTTAGCTGATGTGAACTTTGTGGGGCCCGTGTCACTGACGTCTCACTTTGGGGTACAGTCCATAATTGTACCTGGTGAAGGTGGTCTCAAAATATGGGAGGGAGATGGGGGCACAACTGCATCTACAGATGTGTCCGAGGAGAGAGGGAATACTCCCCCCGCTCCGCGCTTTTAAAAATCTGCTCTGTTGGTCACGACAAACATTTCTATAGGAGACAGACAGTAACCAAAACTGCCTAAATTAGGACGGCTCCAAAGACCACGCGTTCAAGGACATTTACCACTCACCTGCCAGGATGCATTTGGCTGCTAACTTCACCATGGTAACCAGCCACTAGCAGGGACGGGGTTGGGGGGCGCCTGAAAGGAGGGTTAGAGTTCGGGGTCAGCTGATCCCAGGGCCAGTGGTCGCGATGGATGGATGGAGGGATAGCGGACCGCCCGAGCGCTAGGGTTGGGTGGACATTGGGCTCCAAGGCCCCAGGCAGCCTGCAGAGGTGCCAGCGGGGCGGGGCGGAACAGGGCCCAGCAGAACCCGCTCCCAGCTCAGCCTTCCAGTCCAGGCCCCTGCCGTAGAGTTGGGACACAAACAATAGTCCCACCTGGTCCAAGAGAGGCGCCAAACAGGCTCCTGGCAACCATCAACCCGCCTCCTCCCCCCATGTTGTCTTCCTATAGGTTGCTGCCAAACCCTCGGAGGCTCCAGGGACCCAATAGAAGAGGGAGGCGGAGAGGTTTCTGCTCCCAGTTTGGTCAATGGTTTCAGAGGATGTCAATCACGGCTGTGCACCAAAGCAGCCCAATCAGGATGCAGCTGGAGGCGGGGATTAGCGGGGCTTTCTGATTGGCCAGGGAGTGGCTTGAACCAACGCGGAGAGTTCGGGATTCTCTTCACCCCCCGTCTTTCTGGGAGTGGGTCCGCCCACTGCGCCTGCGTCGTAGAGAGAACCGCAGTCTCGAGAGCCTAGACCGTAGGTTCTAAGTTTCGTCCATAAACAAAATTCCACCTTTAAAGCCATTAAAACCTGTCATGTGCCTTTAAGCCTGAAATAGCATGGAGGGAAGGATTCGGAATGTTGAGGAAGAGATTACAGTGTAGATGAAGCAAAAAGCCCGGGATGCTTTGAACAGTGAGCTGCTGCAGACAGCACCCCTAGGTTTCACCTTCCAGAAGCAGGACTGGAGGAGGAATGTTCACAAACGATAAATATTTGGGTAGAGATCTTTGCCCTGATGGAAACTCATACACTGTATACATGTGTAAATACATACAGATTTGGTATTATGTAAGTTAAACTAAATTAAAATATAAAAATCTAAATGAGGCGCAATTTAAAATTTAAAGGATGGGAGGACATGCCAGCTTTGTTGAGCAGATTTGTGCGTCTCAGTCTGATTCCTCTGTTGTGGATTAAAGGATGCCATCCTGATGTTGCCCACCACGAGGGGAGGTTGGGTAAATGCCACCTGACTTTGCTGGGAGCCTGTCTTGATTTGCTACCAAGTGGTGGGATATGGCTGGGCAAGTCACCTGACCTCTAGACCTCTGAAGCAGATCCAAACCGTCTCATGGGAGAAAGGAAACAGGCTGGTGTCCGTGTATTGGAGTTTTGTTGCTATGACAAAAACACCTGAGAGAAACCATTGAAAACAGGAAAAGTTTAGTCTGGTCATTTGGTTGAACATAATGACAGCATATACGCATGTAGCCACCTCCTGTAGCCATGATACACCCCTAAAGACACACTCTTTCAACTAGATTCTATTTCCTAGTACCTAATGGGTCCCAGGATAATGGCTAATACTTAGAAAGGAAAGATTTGTCTCTCCGAAAAGATGCCTGTGTCATGAGCAACTCTGGGAACTTTAGCTTCCTGAGAGTTACCCATGCTCCCATAGGAACGTTGTCCATGCTCCTGTAAGAAACCCCCAATTGGTTTGGAATGCTGGATGTGGGTGGGGTTGTGTTCTGGTCTGTCTGTCCTGTCTGGGTGGAGAGGGATGTCTCCTGGAAAAGTCTTGCTGTATCTTCTTTGAGGAATTCACCTCATAGCTATTTAGAGAGTACTTACTAAGCACAAAGTAGTGAGTGGGGCTGGGATGCTTAGTCCCGGTAGGTAACTGAGAAGATAATTCATAGCTATTTGGAGTCAGTGTTGGCTAAGGGGGAATTTGGGGCAGAACCAACAGCACCCCCTCCCCCCGCTGTAACCCATGTGACCCCAGGACAATTTCAATATACACTCTACCTGAGCATCCACTCCAAGGCAGTGTGGGAGTTGCTTTATTTTTGTCTGGGCATCATCCTCTTCCTCCAACTTCTCCAGAGCATTCCTACCTCAGCGCCCTTGCACTTAATGTTCCTAGCATGGCTGCAGGATTCTGCCCCTATGTCCTTCAGATCACTGTCCCTAGGGGTCCACCCAAAGGCATCCACTTGAAAGACTTTTCTTCCATCTGGTAGCCTGCCACCTTTCTTACCAGACTGTCTTCCTGGCGTTGGCCACTGGTGGGAAGAATGTGCCATGGGGCTTTGTAGAATTCTTTACTTGGAGGTCAACCTCCTGAAAAAAGACACAATATTTTGGGGGGCCCTTGCCTCTAAGACAGTCTCCAGCATGGTGAGACACTCAATGGGTGCTTTTAAGGGGACACATCTCATGGGATTTACCCTTCTGGTAATTTGACAAACACTGGTTGTTTGTTATTTATTCTTTATTGTTTTTGGCATTGAGACTTAAATCCAGGACCCTATGCCCACTAGGCAAGGGCTTCACCCTGAGCCATACCCCCAACCAACAAGCACCCATTCTTGATCACCAATTCTCTCACAGGTGATATTGCCACTGGGAAGGGTGCAGCAATCACCCCAGTGGGAGTGAGTCGTTTGGTCCTGGTTACTTCCTCTCCTCTGACTGCACTCCAAGTTCGAGCTGAATTCTCTACTGAACAGGAAGGGTTAACAGTGCTGTCCCCAAAGCTGGAGGCTGTTGATGAAATGGGCTTTGCATGGAGGGTTTCTGTTGAGAATGCATCATAGAGGCGGCTGCTGACACATTGTTCTCAGGGACCTTTGGATCAGTCTAGGGTCACTGAACTCCTGACAGCCTGGACAGCAGCATGCATGAGCTGCAGCATAAAGCCAGTCAGTGACAGCTGCCACACTCTGTGCAAAAGGCATGAGCTGCTCAGGCCCACTGGATAGCCTAGATTCCTACATCACCACATCGTGAACAGCCTGGGGTCCTGCCCCTGTCTGGATGACATTGAAGCCCCATCACTTACATAGGGTAGTAGCAAAGTTGTTGGGTACAGAACAGATCATTGTGTGTGTGTGGGGGGATGAACAGGGAGGGATAAACAGGGAAGGATACCTTGTATGGTTTAGACTGAGCTTTGGGATGAGTAACTTCCAGGAACTAACATTTACACTATGACACGTGTCCGGGGCAGTGCTGAGCAGAGTGGGCCAGGCCAGGACTTTGTGGGGTCTTATGAATGTAGATCAGGGCTTCTCCTGAGCACAGATGACATTTTAATAAGGGGAACTTTTTGTTTAGGGTGGGGAGCTACGGTGAACTTTGCGAGATTTAATTTTTCATTCCCCAGCTATTCAAATCATTAGCTTCTGAAGACAGCAACGAAAAGTCCCCAGACACTGCCAAATGTCCCACTGGGGTCAAACTCTTCCATAGACAGGAAACACAGACTTAGAAAAAGGTACTGATTTAAAATGGAAATCCTGAGGTTTGAATCTCTATCCCCCCTCCCACACACATACTTCCCAAATCTCAGAAGCCCAATTGTTATTCTATCTGGTCCCATGACAGTACATGGATGTGAAGCAGGGAAATTCAGACACCAGCTCTGATCGCAGCCTGGCCTGTGAAGAGCCCCCTGGGAAGGCTCCATGAGGCTGCATCCTTGCTCTGTTTTACAGTTGGCTGTAAGGCAAGGCACTGCATCTGATGTGAAGCTTCCTGTAGCAATGACCTTTGAGGTTTGTGTGCCCGCCACTTGAGTGGGCCTACTTGTTTGTGTCTCTGCTGGTGCAGCGCTTGGCAGTGGACATCTCAATAAAGGGCAGAAGCTGCGGGATTGACTCACCTCCCCGTGCTCTGAATGCAAAGTAGAAGAGCCAGGGCTGTGCGCTGTGCCTGCCAGGCAGGCTGCCATGTGCCAATTTGGTCAGCAGGGGGCGGCAATCGCTGGGGAAAAATGCTAGCCACAGGGGTGCCAAGCGCTCTTGGCTTTTCGTGGAGTTCAAGAATTCTTTTATTTAAAGTTGAGCAAATCACCTCTCCAGAGTCACTTGAGGTCTCCTTTGAAGGCCCCTTCACAGTTCACCTGTGAACGCCAAGAGATGCTCTTCCAGAACGATCTATGTTCAATGTGTCTTGTCCTTTCTTGGGTGGATGAGGCACAGGGAGCTGATGCTGCGGATGGATGATAACCCAATAGGCTCTCTCTGGAGGCTCATGGCTTAGCTGCACAGTCCAGCGCCTGCCTGCCCTCTTTCTCTGCTCTGTGCATTAAGTGTGTATCGCTGTTTGACAGAGGCCAAACTCCTCAAGAACAAATAGCAAGGTATTTTTTAGACATTTTCCCTGTCTTCTTCCTTTTGTGGTACCCTCACCTCCCATAATGCCTTGGGGTTGGAGGACGCACCACCTTGCCCAGACTGGCTTTTGCCCATTGCATGTAACTACCTGGACGCCATCTTTACCTGTCTCCAGCTCCCCAAAAACAGCACAAACCCCCATTCTCTCATGCATTTTTTTTAAAGGTTCACTGTTGAATTCCTCTGTCATTTTTTACTGAACAGCCAGTGTCATCCTTAGACATTTTTCGGGTCGGTGAGATGCCTAGGAGGATAAAGACACTTGCTTACAGACACGGTGACATTGAGTTTGATTCCTGGGACCCATGTGGTGGGAGAGGACCAACATCCTTCCCTCTGTCCTCTTTACCTGTGCCTTGTGACACACACCTCAGCACTTCACTCTGTCTGGGAATGTCAGCTTCTGACTTCCTGGAACCAGTAGACTAGACACTGCCCATGCTTCTAGGGGGCCTTCACCCCCTCTGTCCTGCCTTCCCTGACTCAAAAACTTCCTTCCTCACTGGAAGGCACTCGGTTCCAGGCTCTTCCTGCAGCAGGCACACTGATGGTGTTTCTCTAATGTGCTGGAATTCTTCCTTCCTTCAGAAACGATAGTCCTCTAGATACCCTCCTTCCAGAAAAGCCTCCCTGGTAAACCCAGTCTTTCTGTGACTGTCACACAGGAGGTCATGCCCATGGCGGGACAGGGGAATACACATGAGTCCCTTTGCTCTCTCCAACAGCTACTGTGAAGGCCTGACAACCCACACTGCCTAAGATGTGCTTTGCAAACTATAAAGTACTGGGCAAAACCCAGAGATCTCGCTTCTTCCAGGATAAACTCTACTCAGAGGTCAGTACCTTCAGGGAGCTTTAGAGTATCATCAATATCTGAGGCAGCCTTTGAGGTTGGCACACAGTGGCCTTACAAAGACACCTGTTGGGGCTGGAGAGATGGTTCAGTGGTTAAGAGCACTGTCTGCTCTTCCAGAGGACCCGGGTTCGATTCCCAGCACCCACATGGCAGCTAACAACTGTCTGTAGTTCCAGTTCCAGGCAAACACCAAGGCAAATAAATAAATAAAAGTGTTTTTTTTTTTTTTTTTTAAAAAGACACCTGTTGTTGGCCCACAGGACAGAGCTGAGGGCCCTTTTAGGTGGGACTGGCCAAGTACTATAGCTGGGGTTGGGTGAAATGGGGGTGACTGGAATCTCTAGAACATTCCAGAGCTCTTTATCTGTGAGGTCCCTCATTAACATCTGTCACATTCTGTAAAGGAAGTTTATGAGACAGAAGGTCCCTCAAACCTCCCAGCATACACTAGGAATGTCCCCAAAAGGGCATGCCTAGCTCTCTCGGGTGGCAGAAGGACCTTTAAGTCAGGAAGTTCTATTTAGAGTCTGACTGTAAACAAAATACACACCAGGAAGCCAGGAGCCAGAGCTTGCCTTAGTCACATAGGGGCTTGAGCATGGCTCTGTCGGGAAACACAGGGTCCAATTCCACCCCCAGAGCCCACAAAAAGAAGCCGGTCTGATGGCAAGACTTGTGACCCCAATACTATAGGGTGAAAGGCAGGAAGATTGCTGGAGCTCAATGTTCAACCAGCCTAGCCGATGTAGTAGGCTCCAGGCTGGAGACAGACTTTGTCTCATAAAATAAGGTAGAAGATAGAAGATGCCAGAGGTGACTTCTGGTCTCCACATGCAGTTATACACATATGGATCATATGGATGTCTCTAAACACACACACACACACACACACACACACACACACACACGCACACACACACACTATGGCATCTGCTGCAGTGGTGTATTCCTGCTGTAACAGTTACTCAGAGGACCAGTGCAAGAGGGTGGTTCAAGTATAGAAGTTCAAACCCAGCTTGAGTGTCAGAGATTCAGTCTCAAAAGCCAAATCGTAACAAGATAACAGAAATGTGTGTGTCGGGATCACCAGCACATCCCCATCTGCCTTCTCAGGAGAGTTTTAAAATTCCCAAGAGCTGATCTGGTGGAAACGAACACTTGGGTTTTTGCAAAGCTAAGGGCAGATGGCAAATGGTATGACATAGTGGCCTCATTCAGTCTTCTACAAGAGGCACAGACTTTTGTCAGAGGTCATGCAGAAGCTTTTCAGCTGACTCACAAGCCACAGGATTGAAGTTAGTGTTTCGATCTGCCCCCAAGTCTGACTCTCTCAGCGGCAGGCTGGGCAGCAGCCCTTGGAGAGCTCATGAACCCGGCCAAGCCTCCGTCTCCTTCCATATAAGATGAAACTGATCTTCTCTGAGGAGATACATGTCCAAATGTTCACAGGAAACACTTTTCATGGTGACACAGTAAAAGCCTGACAGGTTTACCTGTGATCATGATTCTAGAGTGCTCTGTTTTTAAGATAATGAATAAGCGAGTGGGTAAATTAATAATCCAAATGTTCTTTCCTCTCCAAAGACAGGGAGCTTCCTTTGTAAGAGTCGTGAGACCCACAGGCAATGCCTTTTAAACAGAAGTAAAGTCCCAAAGGAAGTCATTTAACAGAACTGGGTGTCTCTATAGCATCTACATTCTGAAAGGATCCCTCTAAGGCTGGCCTCACACCAGGACAATGATCTCTCCAGCCTGGTTGACAAAGTGGAGGCTTGTGACAATTGGACAACAGCCCTTCTGCAGCTGACCCCTGCTTCAGTGTGGGATTTTGCAAAGCTGCAGGGGCATAGTCAGTTCTCATTTCTCATCCAGCAGCGGCTCACCAGACAGCTTTCGCCAGAGCAATCTGCTGAGCTGATCGCCCTGTGCTCATTCCTTGAGAGTTCACAGATGTGAGCCTTAGTAGAGAGAGTGACATGTGGCTTGAGATTTGGAGAAGCCAGAGCAATAAGAGAGGGAAACTGGCTTCTTGCTGCAGTGTAGCCAAGTCATCCCTGATGGGTGGTGTGCTGAATACAGAATGTGATAGAATATTCTGTTTCCCAGTCTGACTGTCAAGATCCTGCAAACTCGGAACTGATGCCATGCTGGTGTGTTGGCTGCTGAGTTCCTCTTTTCTGGACCTAGTGCACACATCTGGGCTGAGATGCACCCAGCCCCTTAGGCTTGGGTAGTGGGGTGAGTCCTGAGGTTAACATCATCTTCATCTGTCTTTCCAAGTTCACCCTCAGCAAGGATTGGAGCAAAAGAAGTTCCTTGTAAGAAGGTCCTATGGCACCCCCAAGGAGCGGGTCAATAAGCTGGAGACAGGAAGGAGGCAGAAGTGAGGGTGCTCCAGCCAACCCCCATGCTGGTGGCATTTGCTCAGGAGCAGGCACTGGGAACTGGAGAGAGATAGAAAGCTAGTTCGGGAATAGCCCAGCTGACCAGAGGAAACAGCTACATTCTGGTTCAGCTCCCTGCCCAGGCTCTCCTCCAGGACAGACCCCTGGCTCTTTGCTGGCCTGAGAGGGCATCACAGATAGAGATAGGGAGCCTTTGGACAACAGGCTCCCTGATGGGAGGTGAAGGAGATGGCATCTCTGCATCAACTGTGCCACTCGATCTCCTTCGGAGATTGTGGCAGACGGGACAGAAAGTCCTCATCTAAGGAACATTGGAAATGTGGCAGTTACTGCCAGCAGTCTGGCTGGATGTAGCAAAAGACCCCTTCATCCTTCCATGTCTAGTGAAGATGCTGAGGCTGGCATAGCACCTTTCCCTCAGCTGTTACTTTCTCGAGGCTGATCTGTCAGATGGCCACACATGTGGTCCCTTAAATGACAGAAGCTGAGGCTCTAGATTCTGGAATTCGGATGTCTGAGATCAAGATATTGGGGCCATGTTCCTTTAGAAGGCTCCAGAGAACATCCTTTCCTCTGCCAGCTTCCGGTGACCCCTGGCCATCCGTGGCTCATGGCTGGGTCCCTTTTACTCTGTGACTCTATGTACATGGTCCTCTCCCATGTGGTTTTCACTTTTGGCTCTTTGTAAGGCCATCAGATTCAGGGGCCACCCTGATCCAAATGTCCTCACACCAAAGTCCTTATATGAATGCCACTTTCAATTTACTTAGTTTTGTTTCTGTTATGGTCACAGGTTCTGGGGGGATATTGTTCATCGTATTACATGGAGGGAGGGAGGGAGAGAGAGAGAGAGAGAGAGAGAGAGAGAGAGAGAGAGAAGGTATGCACCTATGGAGACCAAAGGTTAACATCATATGTCTTTCTCAATTATTATTCATCTTAGTAAGGATTTTTTTAATTTTTATTTTGCATGTATGGCTTTTTTTTTTTTGCCTGAATGTATGTAAGTGTACCATGTGCTTGCAGTGCCCACAAAGGCCTGAGGAGCACATTGCATCCTCTGGGACTGGAGTTTCAGATGCTTGTGATCTGCTATGTTGATGCTAGGACTGAAGCCAGTGCTCTTAACCCCTGAGCCATCCCTCCACACCCCTTCCCTGTCTCAGTCACGGCCCTGGTTGCTGTGACAAATCCCATGACCAAAAACAGTAGAGAAAGGAAGAGTTTATTTTGTCTTACAGCTTAATGCAGGGAAGTCAAGGCAGAAGCGCAGGAAGGAACCTGGAGGCGGGAACTGAAGCAGAGGCTGTGGAGAAATGCTGCTTTGCATGGTTTGCTCAGCCTGCTTTCTTATAGAACTCAGGACCACCTGGCCAGGGATGGCTCCATCCACAGTAAGCAGGGCCCTTCCCCATCAATCACTAGTTAAGAAAATACCCCACAGGCGGGGTATTGGTTTCCTTTCCCATAACTAGTTAGTGTCAAGTTAACACAAAACTATCCAGCTTACCCATCTATTTGTTTTTTGGAAACTAGATCAGCTAAGAGTTTGGTTCTCCTGCCTCTGCCTCCACCAGCATCAGGGATGCAGACCTAAGACACCAATCTTGGCTTTTTACATGGGTACCTGTGTGACAAGCATTTTACCCATGGAGTTGCCTCCCCAGCCCTGTACACGTTCTTTAATTGTTGTGGTATTGGCTACACTGACGTTTGCTTCCTGTGTTAACCACAGCCACTTAACCAGAGACTGATCCCTGTCACACTAACCATCAAGGTCAGCAGCTTCTAGAAGCCACTAGGGACCTACAATCTTTCTAACATATTATGGTGACTGTACCTTCAATCTTTCCCATTTAAAAGGGCAGCTTCACCTCTGGGTCTGGAGGCTGCATCCTTGCAGTGGGGGTGGGTTGGGATGGTAGGAAAAGTCTAAAAATCCTTCTGTACCCCATTCAGGGATTTGTTTGTTCTCATGGGTAAAACGTTTCTCTATATTAACTGGAATATAGTCCCCTCTACCCCCAGGGACATCAGTGCCCCATGTCCAAGCAGAGTTTTCGTAGATAGACAGAAGGGAGTAGGGAGTGTGTATGGGGGACCTGAGGATGAGGCATATGGCCATGATCCAGTGGTTGGGAGCAGAAGTAAGAGAATTCTTAAGATCCCAATCAGCCTGGACTATGTAGCTAGGCTTTTCCCCAAACAAAGTAAAAATTTAAAAAATGAAAATTAGAAATTCTGCATGATCTGGCAGCTGTAATAAGTAGTAGATAATAATATAATATTGCCACCTATAAAATATCTTTTATTCTCATAACTGCAGGTGTGAGAAGATTAAAATAACAAGTGCCCACTTCCTGTTAAAGAACCCATGACCTTCTTAAGGTCACCCCATGCACCCATGCTATGTTTGCCCTCTCCATTCATCCACTAGAGCCTGACCCTGTGCGGTCCCCCTCACCGAGGAAGCTCCCCAGATGTCATTGGCAGCACTGGCTGGCAGTGAGGCCACCATATGGGTCAAGGATAGAGGATAAACACACTTGGGACCAGCTGTCCTGAGAGAGAAACCCTAGGAGGGACATCACACACACAGACTCTTTCCTTGCACTTTGATGACGTCAGAACGGCTGGTGCTGTCCACACTGTATCAAACCAGGAAGGAGAAAATCCAAAGGAGTGCCTGGGCACTGCCTCCTTAGTATGAAGTGTCTTCTTTGGACCCCTCTATGTGACGCCTGTGTTGTGTGATAAGGACCTGATGGATCAGTGAAGTTGGCAGTCATCAGGAGGTAGGTGAATTGGAATTTTAAGGTCTCTTAAGTCAGCTTAGATACAGTGCCAGGGACTAGGAGGAGCATACTCTTTCAACAGCTTGCCTGGGGCTAATTCCCTTCAGCATGTACCCTCATCTCCACTTGCACACACCTCTCCTGACAGCATGCTCACTACCGTGAGCTGTCTTCCAGGTCAGCGGCCCCACGGGGGGCAGGGCTTCTTGAGCATGATCAAGGTCTATGACCTGTGAACTCTCCCGCCAGTCTTGATTTGGTTCTTTTTGAACCACACAAAACAAGTGCATACCACACTCCATCCAAGACTGTGAGAAACACTTCACACTTTCTCCTTGCTGGACTGTGAGTGACATCTTTGTTTTAAAAGTTGCTGTGCTCAAAAAGGACCAGCTTCCTTGGCAGTGGTGACCTATGTGCTGCTTTGGTTCCAGTCCGAATGAGTCTCACTCTCAGAGAACCTAATGATCAAATATAAAAGGTACATACTGATGGCAGAGGTGAAGTCATGTGACAGTTGGCTAACCATGTGAAAATAATATCTAGTATGTTCACACATTCACATGGGACCCAAACTTTTATGTAGTACCCCCGAAACACTCTGTACCCACTAAGTAGTGACTCTCTTTCCTCTTCCCTTGTTAAACTGCACTCTGTCCGTTTGCAATCTGACATCTCATAGAAAAGGAATTGTGCGGTATCATGGCTATAAAACATCTAAGGCTCCTGTGTGGACAAAGACTTGGTCTCCAGTTGGTGGCACTATTGAGACATGGTTGCAGTGTAAAGGCACCAACTTCCTCATGGATGGGCTTTTAGCAGGACAGACCATTACGAGGCAGGGCCTGGTTGGAGGAAGTATACTATTTGCACTGTGCCCTTGAAGGTGTACCTTGTCCTCAGCATCCACTACCATCCTGGGTGAGCAAGATATCTTCAGCATCCAGTACTTATCCACTGGGTGAGCAGCCTCCTCATGCACACTACCCCTGCCTCGAATCTTGGGCCCAAAGCAATGAAGCCAAGCCAACAGAACCTCTAAGCCAAAACAAATCTGTGTGTGTATGTGTGTGTGGTGGGTCAGGAATCAAACTCAGGTTCTCATGCTTGCACACTGAGTATTTTATCAGCAAGCACCTCCCCAGCTTCTGTTCTTCTAGCTTGTTTATAAGACAGGGCTCCCAAAGCCCTATCTCTTAATCTATTGAGCTGCTGATTAGATTTCAACAGGAACTCTGGAAGGAGGCGGCATTAAGCCAATCTCTCTGGGTACTCAGTTAAGCAATGTAAAGCCTACAAACACAGCAATATATAAAGAATATATTCTTTCTGATACAGCTTCCGGTCCAACAGATTCCCAGGCTGGCCCCTGCTAGACAAGTGTATAGATATGCAAGAGGGCAACGCATCACCAGGCTTTTCTCCAAGGAGCCTGTCACAGCCATAGCCCTGCCCAGTGAAGTGCTTTCTAGGGGAGATCTATGGTGGCCATTTCTACTGGCTGGTGAGATGGTTCATCAGATACGGGTTCTGCTGTTCCAGTCAGAAGACCTGAGTTCAATTCCCAGAAACCACACCATGGAAAGAGAATCAACTGCATGAAGCTGTCCTTTGACCTTTAAAAGGACACCTGCCTATAACCGTCTTCACCCTCAACCTGACATTGCCCCCCCCCCCGGGTTGTAATTGCAGTGGCCGATGGTTCCTGTTCCAGAAGGTTTTGTGTGGTTCTCTTCATTTTTGCCTTTCAAAGTGTCTCCTAGCCTCACCTTGTGGTGGCTGCCTCTTTGTGGCTATGTTCTGCCCCCCCCCACTCCCCTCCACCCCTGCAAACTGCTATCAAGCAAAGCATCATCTCCATCCGGGTTCTTTTTTGCTGTGTTTTTCTGTTCCAATGATTGAATGAGCCAAAAAAGCCTTGCTATTTTCAGTTGTATTAGCTGTGTGGTTTGGGGAAGTTACCCAACTTCCCAGAACCTTCCCTTGCTCATGTGAAAAATAGACTCGCCCTTGGGCACCTACGGCATGGGTTGAGAGGTGACAATTTGGTCCATCTCAGTTGCTTTAGCAGACACCTTACACTTGGCAGCTTATGCATGGCAGAGATGGGTTGCTCACTGTCCTCAAGGCTGGAAATCCAAGGTCAGGATTCTGGCAGCCTGGGAACTGACTGAGGTCTCTGCTTCATGCATGAGGCCTCTCACATGTGGGGAAGTGATATACAGGCTCCTGAACATTTCTTAAGTTTGATTTGACATTTCTCTATTGATGTGTGTGCAGAGAGATTGACACATGCTGTGGCACACACGTGAAGGTCAGAAGGAAATTGGCGATTCTCTACTTTTACCATGTGGGTCCTGGGGATCAAATGCAGGTGGTCAGCTAGACAGAAAGCACCCTTATCCATTGGCTCTTTTGCTAGCCCTGTTTTGTGATGTTGTGCTGTGTCTATGGGCTCCTGTGTACACGTATGTGTGTAGGTACAAGTGTATGTGTGTGCACATGTGATCGGGAGGCCAGAAGTCGGCTCTGCATGTCTTCTTGCTGCTTCCTACCTTATTTTATTTTATGTGTTTGAGTATTTTGCCTGCATGCATATCTTGCATGGTACCCACAGAGGCCAGAAGAAAGCATTAGATCCCATGGAACTGCCACAGTGTGTGCATGCTGGGAATTGAACCCAGGTTCTCTGTAAGAACAACCAGTGCTCTTAGCCACTGAGTCATCTCTCCAGCCCTGTTCTTTTGTATTATTTGGGATAGAGTCTCTCACTGGACTTAGAGCTCATTTATCTCCTGGATACCAGTGAATCAGCCCCAGAGACCCTCCTGTGTCTGCCTTTCCAGTGCTGGGATTACAGGCATGGGGCCACACCTGACAATTTTTATGTAGGTGTCAGGAATCGAACTCAGGTCTCCATGCTTGCACACTGAGTATTTCATCAACAACCACTTCTCCAGTCTCTGTCCTTCAAGCCTATTTATGAGGCAGGACTCCTAGGGCCCCATCTCTTAATCTACAGAGCTGCTGATTAGATTTCAACAGGAACTCTGGAGGGATGCAGCACTCAGATCATGATGGATGGCAGCACAAAGCCTCTTGAGACCTGGTTGGTGTTCCGAGGAAGAGGCAGGTCTGGAAATCACCCTCTTCATCCCCAGCCGTGTGGCTGCAGTCACATCCCCAAACCCTTGGTGCTGGGGATCCCTGGCCAGCAATGACAGTTCTCATCAACTGTAGCTCTTCTTCCTGAACACCTTTGCTCCTTTGTTCCCATTAACTGTCTCCTGTCCTAGGGTGCAGCACCCTCTAGTCACCTCTTGTTCTCCATGTATAGGGGGTCACACTGCAAAAACCACTTGGCTAGCTGGCTCCTCCCAGTTCAGTATCCCCCTCTCCACTCCCAGCTCAGTCTTATGGACATGAGTGGAGGGGATCAGGAGGCTCCCCTGAGCTTAGGAAAAGGAAGTCATGTCTTGATCATTGGAGGGGGTGGGTGGTGTGCAGAAAGGGTGCAAATGGTGGTGATAGAGACCTAGCTGGGGGACCTCAGAGCCTGGTGACAGGCTCTGCAGAGGAGTGTGCTAAGTGGTGGATCTCTATGGATGAAGCCCCATGGTAGGAGAGATAGCAAGAGGCTTGAGGCCAGTTCTCTAGCCTTCTCTGTGCTTCTGCCTTTACTTTTTAAACTGTGTATGTGATGCTGGAAATGCATGCTAGCCAAGCCCTTGGCCTCTGCCGGTTGGCTCATTCACAGAGCTCAGTGAACCCCAGGACCACCCCTATAGATATCCCCCAACATCATTAACAGGGTTAGGCTTGGACTCTAGTAGGGAACCCATAGCCATTCTCTGCCTGTGAGGATCGCATGGCCCCATGTCATTTACAGGGGAAGTTCTGGATTCTGACTCTTGCTGGATCAGCAGTCAGGGTAGGTGTTTTGAGCCAGGACAGGTTATTGGGGAGTGGGTACCAACAGAAGCGGAAGAGTCCAAGGAGGGTACCATCTAGACTGACTAAAGAGCCATGTGGAGCCCCTGCTGAGAGAGGCAGGTACAGAGCAGCATGCGCCAGCCTGGGGCTAGAAGCTGTGCCCAGAGCTGCAGTTTCTTCAACAGACTGAGCAATTTCTCCTGAACGCTGTGACCTGAGCTGAATTTTGGAAAATGCTCTCTCTTCCGAGCGCAACTGTAGGGGAGGGATAGAAAAATCAGGGGACAAGCTAGGCCTCTGCAGTGGCCCAGGGACTGCCAGAGTCCCATCAATGTCTCTCAGGGCCTGGAAGGAGCCAACATAAAAAATGTCAACCCAAAGGCACAACAATGACTGTGGGAACAGCTCTGGGGAGACAACATCCTTGTTGGAAGTTCCCTGCATTCCTGTGGCCTAACACAGTGTGGTTCCTGTCTTTACCCCTACTTCTACCTCAGTGTTCATGGTAGAGAATTCTGAGGACTCCATGGAAATCCAGGTCTGCCCTGGCCCTGACACTGTCCCAGCTATCCCTACATGTACCTGTGTACTCACACTTGCTGGTCTATACTCTACTTCCTGGTATTCCATGTGGGACTCCCATTTGCTCTGTCTCTGGTTCACTTCTGGGTCACTGAGGCAGGACTGAGCCAGGGCACATCTGCACAGGGTAGCTCTGGGTCTCCTCCCAGGCTCTGTTCTGTTTGCACTGCCTCAATGCCACTCTGCAGCCTGCTCATTCTCATCCCACAGAGCCTAGGGGAGGATTCTCTAGTCCTTCCTCCCACAGGAGACACTTATAGAAACCGCTCTCAGGGTCATTTGCCATTGTTCAGGGCTGCTGGGTTGCTGGACCTGCCTGCTCAGCCTCTCTCCACCATAGCTTCAGATTTCCAGAGAGGTCCTTCCCTCTTCTTCGACAAGAATGAACTGAGTGGCCAGACCTCATTTTTGAGGATGCATATGACCACCAGTGGCCCGTACAGGGCCCTCTGGCCATTGATGCATAGATCTGGGTATAGAGGAGCAATTTGGAGCTTGGAGTCCTGACTCTATTGCTTATGTGCTGTGTGACCTTAGAAAAATGCGGAACTTCCTTGAATCTTACTCCCCTCACCCATCGTGGGTGTCGTGACAGTGTACGCATTGCAGGGCTGCTGTAGATCTCTGCAAACACATGCTCCTGAAACATTAGTAAGACTAATGGAACAGCTGAGTCTGGGGTGGGTGACGGGGAAGGAGGAGCCCATTTCTGTTGCTCGTACTGTGTGCATGCTGTGAGCTGCTGGGGAGCTCTGAAGCACCGGGAGATGGGACTGACCCAAACACTATTTTAGCAGCAAAGGACCCAGTTCTGAGAGAGAAGCAATGAAGAGCTCACTCTTGTGGGTCCTTGTGATGGTTCATCTTGTCAACTCAGTGGGATCTAGAATCATCTAGGACAGCAGTTCTTAACCTGGGGCTCATGGCCCCTTTGGGGTTTGAATGACCCTTTTACAAGACCATCGGAAAACACAAGTATTTACATTAGGATTCATAACAGTACAAATTATGGTTATGAAATAGTTTTATGGTTGGGGGTCAATACAACCTGAGGAACTGTATTAAAGGGTCACAGCATTAGGAAGGTTGAGAACTGTTGTAGGAAATAAATCCGTGAGCGTGCCCATGAGGAAATGTAGATTAGCCTGAAGTCAGAAGGCCCACCTTAATGTGGGCAGCATCACCTAATGGACTAAATTTCCAGGCAGGATAAAAAGGAGAAAACCAGCTGGGTACCAACATTTACATCTTTCTGCTTCCTGATTTGTGGATCTGATGTGAGGTGATGTGGCATGCTACATAGTCCCGCCTCCTTGACATCCCCACCATGATGGGCAGCACCCTTGTTTCTACCTTAAGTGGCTCTTACCAGGTTTTCATCACAGCAAAGTCCAAATAGAGTGTCATCTGAGTCCTTTGATCTAGCTATTTCTGATGGTGACTAGGTACATAAAGTAATCGTGTGTGGGCTTAAATGCTTTACTTCCTCTCTTTAAAATGAAGTTCCTGTGTCTTTAAGATGGATGTTCCACCACCCCCTCCCCCGTGGGATAGATGCAAGGTTGAACGATGTGACCCATGTGAACACACAGCACCAAACAGGGAGGAAATGTCAGGCCAGAGCACTTCCATCTACCACACTTTCTAGACTACCCCCATTGCCAAACCAACACCCTACCCCTGGGTCCTCCCTACAGGTGGTGTCCGATGGGTACAGCCTTTATTGTTTCTCCAGCATTTTCCAGAAGAATGGTGTCATTCAAGGGCCATAGAGGAAGGGGGAGTAAAAAATAACATAAACAAACTGAACAGAAACTCAGGAGGGCCGCCAGAGGGGCTGAGATGGGGCATTGTGGGTGGAGAGGTGGGAGACCCAGGCAGTCCGCGCCACTTAGCTTTCAGCCACCAAAGTGGAGAACTCTGCAAAAGAAAAAAAACAACACTATTACCACCCGAGACGAGACGGCTCATGTGTCTCCTGTGCCCCAGCAATTGCAACACTTCGCATACATATAGTATCTTCTCTGGCTCCGAAGGCGGCTCATGTGTCTCCTGTGCCCCATGTGTCTCCTGTGCCCCAGCAATTGCAACACTTCGCATACATATAGTATGTTTTCTGGCTCCGAAGCCCATCTTCTTGTTTTTATGATGCCTAATCTGCAGGTGAGGAAAGGGAGGTGCCGAGCCCAGCAGTTTCTTTGTATATCTCTGCTTTCTGACCCAAGAACTTGCCATTTGTTGTCTCTGAGAAAGCCCTAGGATTCTCATCTGCGGATTGCTGTCACCCTTAGAAAATGCAGTGTTATGACAATAAGAACATAGAGAGATTGAGGTCCCTTCCTGGAAACAGTCCTGGCATACTTGGGTGCCTTCTGCATCCATGGAGGGAGGGAGGGCGGGACAGTCCCCTAGGAGGAGTAAGTGATGGATAAAAAACCAGTGTGAAATGACTTCAAAAGCCCACTAAAGGATCCTGGGAGCCCCACCCCCCAGACGTCTGCTTTGTCTGTCTAGTCTGTGTACATGACATCTCTGTGTGTTACTCCTCACTTGTCACCCCTATAATGGGGTCACATAAATGTTAGCCCCCAAGGAAGCTGGCAGAAGGACAAAGGAACTGTTCCTGTCACATTCTGCAAATGGAAATAACATTTTAAAAATTCAAATCGACCACAGCAATATCAGCAATCCCATGCAGCTGCCCTGGTCCTGACTCTGTGAGGCGACAAAGCCTTCTCGATTTTCTGAAGTTTGACTTGAGAAAAGACACCGCACTCTCCTGTCCGTAAGGCAATGTCCCTGACTGTGGTAGCCTGCGTGGAGACTCAACACGGGAGACAACGAGGGTCCCGTAAGTGAAGCCCTTGAAAGCTTTACCTTGGATTGAGTGATGGGAACTCACACGAATAAACACTGAACTCTCAAAGAATGTCCCAGGCCAGGTGTCAATTGCCTGTCTTCTCAACCCAGAGCCCGGTGATGGGGGCGGGGACAGACGGGGACCTGTGAGCTATCCTTAACCAAGTGTTCAAACTCTCATTAACAGTCTGTGGTGTCCCCAGTGAGAATTTGTGAGCATTCATCAGATGTCTACATGGAAAGAATCCGGGGAGTGTCACCTCTTGAAATTCTTAGAGCTACCAAGAACACATTCTTGCCTGAATTTTACTGATGGGGAAACTGAGGCCCTAGAGTTTAGGTCACACATGATTCGAGAAGCAGATGGGATCCTGGCCACAGTCACTCTCAGATTCCTTCTTTACTGGGGAGATTTGTGACCTCCTTTAACCTAGGTATAGAGGGACATATGTCCTGACTCAAATCTTTCCACCTCTGGCTCCACCATATTAGCCCATCTCCCCCACTGTCTCCCGGGTCACCCCTTTCTTGAAGCTAGTACCCTGCAGGTGAGAATGATTGAATGTTGAATAAATGAATGAGAAGGAAGAGTGATATTGCTCATGAGTTCTCCTTAGGATTCAGCAAGCTCTGGGAGGTACACAGATGAGTCCCATTTTACAGATGGGAAAATTGAGGCTATTAGAAAGTAAGTGATAGGACTGTAATTTGTTCTCTGGCCTCATAAAGTTCCTGTGTGGGTCCTACTGACTACGCCAGTGACCCAGATCCTGTAAAGACAAATTCCCCCAGTATTGATCACATGGAGCTATCACAGAGAAGCTGGACTTTATCATGACATGAGGGTCTATGGGCTTCTGACTGCCTCTCAGTAGGATGCCTCTCACCTCCTGCCTTCAAGCTGGGATCAGATTTGACTTACACAGGATTGGGTGAGGTTTAGACAGGATGGGGTACAGTGGACTAGGGGTACTGATGAGGGCTCACCAGAGTGGGAGTCTATGTCTTTGAGAGCCTTATAGCATGTTTTGGATCTGTGAGGATTCCAAAAGACCAATACATCAGACCCTAGGACATTCTGTGAATTAACTAAAATGTCCTTAAGGCCACCAACCCTGGCTTTTTGCAGGGAGCACAGAATTCTAATTTTATCTCCCCTAGAACCCTGACCAGGGCACTCTAGACAAATAAAGCAGGGCCACTGACCCTCTTTAGGACTTGAGTGTCTTCCTCGGGGCAGCATTCTTAGGAACTGCCAACTAACTAACAGCTTTCCTGTCAGAGGTCGCCTCTAAAACATCTCCTCCCATCCCAAAGAAAAGCACACAGGTCAGCAGATTTGGGCGGGGAGGGGGGAAGCTGGGGGAGGTAAGGACCTGTGTTACACCATTCTCCGGGTTCCCGGGACCAGATGTCTCATCATCCCTCCAATCTCAGTTGAAAAATGTCTTTTTAAAGGGACACTTTCTGAACATTCAGAAAAATGTTTTAACTTGACATTTAGAGCAAGCAGAGGGACCGGGAACAACAGTTCTTTTCTTGTCGGTTTGGCTAGACACTCGTGCCTCAGTTTCTTCATTTTCAAAGTGCAGCCCATGAGTGAAAATGAGACTGGCTGCTTCTCGGGGCTGTTCACTCCAGCCAACACCACTGCATTCCTTCACAGGCTGCTGCAGAGAAAGCTCTCAGCTCATGGTAGCTGCTGACATCAAGCCACTCTGACCAACCCACAAATGCCTGGCACAGCGAAAGGGGTCAGTCATCTTCATCTGTCACTGTCACTTTAGGGGATAGTGTGGGTCTCCACCCATGACCTTGTAGCCACCCTGGACCTGGGCCTGTGTCTTGTTCCTTTATTACTAGCTAGGTGGCTGTGAGTCACCATGCTGTCTCTTTGGACCTCAGTGTTCTGCTCTGTGAAATGGGAATAACGCCAGTTCATACAGCCTTCCTGAAGAGCAACTAAGGAAATGAGTCAGGGGACGAAGGAGGTTGCTGATTATTAGCAATGCCTCCCTTGGATCTTCTCAGCACACCTGGCAAGGGAACCTTCTACAGCAATCTCCCAAACCCAGGTCAAGCGATGGAAACAGAACACACAGGAAATGCAAAGAGCCAACAGCTAACGCAGTGCAAGCTCCTGACATGATCCAAGTTAGAACCCCATCTCATCTCCTTCGCTGTAAAATGGGGACACCCCTAAGGTCATGAGAAAGACTGCTGGGATGTAGGTACAGCCATCTGGCACATAGAATGAGTGCAACTAAATCAGTAGCTGATGACGTACAAGGGACAGTGCTCCTTTAGAAAGATCTAGAACTCTTCTTTTCCCTTCTTACAAGATATGCAGGAACAGCACTACTCTGGCCTGAAGCTCACCCCCAGCCCCTCTGAGAACAGTTTCTGATGTCTTCCTTGTCCAATCAGAAAGAGAGGGAGACAGACACAAGGGAATGTGGCAGGCGGGAAGGCAGCATATAGTTTCCCTTAGGAAACTGAAATTAGCCTAATTAGGGCTGCCTCAGTCCTGGATGCTGTGGGGATCAGACAAATTTAGAAGCTTTTGACAGGTGAGCCCCACGAAGGCTGACAGCCCCAAGTGAAATTGAGACTCGTGGAGTCAGCGTCTGGAAAGCCTGCCTTTACTCTGTTCTGATGACCATAGCAAGGGCCGGCTTCTGGTTCATCACCTCACTTCGCCTCGAAATAGCTCCAGGGCTCGGTTTCTTATAGATAGATGCCACAAACAGGATCACTTTCTCCTACTGCAGAACCAGGAGGCAGGGTCACCCGGGGTCAAACCAGGCAGCCGCATCAACAGTCCTGGGGACTCACTCTTTGCCAGACACTGACAGCTATCTTATCCCATTTTGTCTTCACTGGCTCTGATCTTCATGTTATTTATGGGGAAACTGAGGCTGGATCTCAGCTGTGAGGATATTGACTGAAGCCTGGCTGGGGCCTGGCTGTGTTTCTGTTTGGAACAGCCTGAATCCAACTCCAGCTGCATCCTCAGCAATGGAAGGAGAGGGGTAGACAGAGAGAGGACATCTTGTTCTGCCCTGGCCGCTGCTCCATTTTTCGAGAGGCGGGTTACGTAAGTAGCGCTACATCCTCCCCTTCCTCCTTCTTATCTAGTGCAGCATAAGGCCAGAGCTAGCGGAAGTCCACCCGGGAATAGAGGAGCAGATTGCTAGGCATAGAAACATTTATAACTCCAAAGGCCCAGCTCAGCTTCAGGGAGGAAGCCTGTGGAAAGGAGACCCAGGTCACATCCCACCAAGGACATGCCTGCCCTGTGACTCTGGTCCTTAACGTTCACTGGGCCTCAGTTTCCACATCTCTCCATGAGGATATGGCCCTTGCCTCCTAGACCTCTTGGGGCTGCTAGACACTGTCCACCTGAGGTCTGAGGGATGGTCCTCATGGGCACCTCCAGATCTAGTTCCACAGGGCACACAGGTGGGAACGACAGTGAGGCAGGGTCGCCTGTTCTTGCCAATCTCCCACCCAGTTCCATTTCTGTATGGATTAGTATTTGATTCCTTCTAAAGAGCAAAGCAGTGTGATGTAAAAGCCCAAGCAAGAAGGCTGAGAGCCGCATATTTTACACCAACTTCATGGATGAGGAAATGGTTGCCCAGAAGGTGGGAAAGCCAGGTGTTCTCAGGATTGGTGTCTATGTACAGAAACCTTCTGGTACTTGCCACCCATGACACCTGACGATCCATCATCCCCCAGCCCTCAAGTCAGCTGCTAAGGTTTTTGCCATAAGGAAGCAGAAAGGCTCTGTTTCTGTGATAACAGCTACATTTTCAGTTGAAAAAAGCAAAACACAGAACACAGGTACCTGAGTTGCAATGGACACAAAGCACAGGTAAGCAGAGCCATCGCTGGGTCCAGGTCACAGAGGGGAAGGATTTTCTAACTGAGGACATACACATATAGGCATGTGGTGTGCAGATCAATCTAAAACTTGGTGGTACTAGAACTGTGCTTGCCGTCACAGACAAGGAAGCACCCATGCTTCCTGAGGCTTGGGTTCATTGTCTGTGCAGAGAACAAAGCTATGCTGTGCTGTGAAGCTCCAAATGAGCTGGATAGGGAGGTCTGGGTGCAGATCTCAGTCTGTCTTCTCTGTGTTTCTTGTGCATTGAGTGTGGAAAGCCAGGCTGGGCACACCCTGTAGTGAGGTAGGTAGCACATTGTCCTGGTGGGACCTCCAAGGTCGGCCCTCATGAGGGACCCTGTACTACATCACCTCTTATGCTTCAGGTATTCACTTGCAAAAGAGAGTAGCAATATCCCTTGCTTTCCAGAATTACTGAAAAACCTGAGCTCTTTGCAACTCCCCGGACCACCGGCATCACTATGTAACTTGTTAGAACTGTGGGTACTTGGGTCCCACCTCAGGATGCAAACATTTAGCCAGAGGGACTGGCTTTAGTCTGAGATCCATTCCCGGGAAGTGGAGGAGACTCTACCACATGTACTCTGTGTCTGACCTTCATGGCCACAGCGGGACCATGGGCCCTTCCCGCTACCTTGTTCCCTTGCTCTCTTTTTCTGTTTTCCTTCTTCCCTGCTGCATCCCAGCTTTTTAGGGAGGCTGCCAACAATCAATCACATCTATAATTGTCCTTAAACTTCCTGGAAGTAGCTGCCCCAGATATTAAAGCCCGAAGAAGCAATGCTATCACTGCGTCTTCCTTCTCTGCAATTGGGAACTTAAAGAATCATGCAAAACATCGTTCTCTTCAGAGAGACAAGCAGAGCTTGGGACAGAGGCCACGACTGGCTCTCCACTCCCAGAGTACCTGAAACTACAAGCCCCAAGCCTGTCTGCAATGCAGAGCCTCTGTCTACATGCAGGGGTTAGACCTGCTCCTTCCTACAGCCTCACAGGATCCATATACATCTGGTCCCTCATTTATTTGTTCATTCTACACTCATTTATCTTCTCACTCATCTCTTTCCTTCTCTCATTCATTCACTAAATAAATTCCACGTGTTTTCCCACAGTGCACCAGGGCCAGGGGTGGGAACAGAAGAAGACTAAGTCCCTGCTTTGGAGACACCCGAGCGTGGTGGAGAGAAGCAAGCCATGAAGTCAGCGTCTATTACTATTTTATGCTGGATGCCCACTAAACCCCAACTGCATTCAAGGCATTAAGCAGCTCAATGCACATGGCGCAAGGAAAACAGCTCTACAGTCTACTTGACTATCTCTCTCTTCCTAGACACAAAGCGTTAAACAGAACCCTGCCTCTGAGCCTCACTTTTCCTGTCTCCAAGGTGGAGATATAACAGTACCCACCTCACAGATAGATAAAATGCCAAGACAGCACTGAGGGCACACAGGAAGAGCTTCATAAAGCTAAAAGTGACTGCTGCTGTGGTTCAGGGGCACAGCTGAGCTGAAGTCCTGATCCATGGTCTTTCATGCAGTGAAAGAAGCCAGCCCCCACCCCCTAGGACAGGATTTAGCCTTGGTTCTAAAGGCCAGAGGGGATGCTGTGTACCTGGGTACCCTAAAAGTTGAAGCAACTCAGGCTGATAGATAGGGCTGGAGACTCTCTGCCGTAGAACATTCTGGGCCCCAGAGAAAGGCTCTACTTCCTCTGCCACTCTGTTTTGGCATCATGAATCCTACATCTCGAGTGGTCATGTGATGGTGGGACACCTGCACCTTCATCACGGAATGATACCTCAATGACACCGTAGTCACATCTTTTGTCCCTGATGTCATGTTCCTCCAGGACCCTGGAGCACTGTGCAGGTGGCGCAGCTTGGTCCAGGTCTCCACTTGCTGCCAGATAGACAGGGCTGAAGCCTGAATCCTGAGCAGAGTGTGACTTTGGCCTCCCTGAGCTGCCTTTCCGGCATGCATATCCTCCGTCATCCCAGGGGAAGATGAGATAACACCACGGAGCCCAGCTCCAGCCTGGGAAATGCTATATGCCTAGAGAATCATTCTTACTCACCCCTGGCAAACCAGTCTCTGGTTTGTTTCTAAACCTGCCCAAACCATTCCATCCTCAATGCCTTTGCTAATGCCAATACTATGCCTGGTTCTGCCCCTGCTTACTGAGCTCCGACATGCACCATTCCAGCTTCTTGGCTTCCAAGTTTCAGCTCGCTGCATCTCCACTCTGCCAGGCACAGATTAATGTTCCTAACCCCGGATCTGAAAATCTGAAATCCTTTGAGAGTCATGGTCACATTATCTGAATAATCCAAAATCGAAATATGTCTGGAAATCAATACACTCCTGAGTCTGAGCTTTTCACTCAAGACAAACTCAGCCTGCATGAACGTGTGTGTGTGTGTGTGTGTGTGTGTGTGTGTGTGTGTGTGTGTAAGGCCATATTCAGAATGTATAGCTAACAGGGACAATTCATGGCTGTCATTCACTGGGTACTTACTCAGTGCTGGATTCTGCCTTTAATATTCCCATGTTTTCATGGGGATTTTATCCATGAAGCTTTGGCTCAGGATTCCAGGAATGCTGCTCAAGGGCTCCCCATCATGACATGACATGTTGCTACAGCTTTGTCCTATTTATTTCACCTGACGCTAGGCATCACCACCTTGCTCCTTGGAAACTGCCTATGGGTCTTTGGGAAGAGTTTAGTTGGCTCTGTAAGACCAAGTACGGCAGACAGAAAGGGTAGGGGAAGGGAACCAGGTCAAGGGCTGCCCTGGTTTTCTTTCTCATTTAGGTTGACTGGAAGCAGCCAATTGAAGACCCTGGTTCTGGGCTGCATCTCAAAAATAAAACATAAGCTGAGTTGCAGCGGAAGCCAGAGCTTGGGGTGTAGCTGGTGAGAAGGGGGTGTGAAAGCAGATGTTGTCAGAATCACCAAGAGCTGTCAAGCACCTATGGAGCTCTCCTGTGCTCTCTGCTCAGCCCCTCCTTCCTTCGGCCCAAAAGAAGAACCACAGGGCCCTATGGCCAGGCACTCCCTGATCTCAAACCCCTCAAACTCAGCAGAGATTCTTCATTCTTGCTCCTACTAAAGATTCCTTAATAGATTCCCATGAACTTGCAGAGTCTTGTACTTTTCCCAAAGCAATTAGTGTTCACACTACATACAGGTCCCAGGATAAACTTGTGCATCCATTGCATCAGGCAAGAGGGCCCAGGTATAGGTAGGGGATGCGCTCAAGGTGACAGGTGATGAGGAGGAGAAAGGAAGTGGAGTGTGGGAATGTGGGCTTGGCTCTGAGACACAATATTTACCAAGTACTTGCTTCAGTTCTCAAATAGACACTGAGGGGCTCCAAGTGCAGGCACAATATAGCCCCATTTTCCTTTTCTCTAGTTAACAGGCTCACAAAAGACACTTCCTCCATGCTCTGCTCCTGCCATAAGCACTTTACATATTAGCACATCCTCATGGGTTTCCCATGAGAGAAGAGCCATCACTCCCCCAGAGATGAAAATTCCAAAGGCTCTCAATAGTTATGTGACTCTCTTAGGAAGACTGAGTGCCACAGAGAGACCTCAATATAGTTTTTTTAAATGTTGGCTGAAAAGGATACCACACAAGCCGATGTCGTCAGATCGTGGTGCTCAGACACATTCAGACTAGATTGGAAATCTCTGCCACACCCTATATCCAAGCGCTCTGAACCAGGCTAAGACTGTAGTCACCCTTTTGTCTCCCTGTAAAGTATCACAAGAGAACTGGCGGTTCTGGGATGTGCTACATAGACACCAGGCAGGTTGGCCGAATAAGGATAGTATTGGGGTAGTGGGCCACCAGGCTATGCCTGGAATCTGAGCAAAGCTACTGAAGCCTCTGATGCAGCCTAACTCCCAGATGGCGCCTGGTTGGCTTTCCTTTCCTGGCTCACCTACAATGATGGAATGGAGTATCTGAATGAAGCCAAAAGCCTATCTGAGGTTACAGGACACTGGGATGAGATGCCGAGGAGGACTGTAGATAAGGAATTTCCATCCTTGGAATTAGATACTACAAGAGCCTGAGGGTCCTTGGGGGATCAGTGGGCCTGTCTCCTCTGGTTACAGACATGAACTTTGGGTTCAGAGAAGGAGAGACACTACCCAAGGTCACACAGCCAGTGTAGGCAGATCCTAGATTAGAACCTAGGCAAAAAAAGCAGGGGCAATCTCCAGTTTTCTTCCCACATTCCAATACACAGCAGGAAAGGGGAAAAAAGGCCATTTCTCATGGGTTGCTCAAATTTCGGAATATGATATAATATATGCATATATATATATATAGAGAGAGAGAAGGGGTTCTCTGCTTGGCAGTGTAGTTTTGACTTATGAGTTTCCTGGGGTTTTTTTTCCTCATCTTCCTTTTCTTTCAACAGACCAAAACTTTAGCAGTTACACACATACCCCAGAGTTCCAGTGTTCCCAGAGTCTCGGTCACAGTTACCCACCTTCGACCCCGATCTTGCCATCTCCATCCTTATCTCCAGCGGCCATCAGTGTCTTTGTCTCTTTAGCAGATAAGTCTCTGGCATCTGAGGAGAAGCCCTTCAGAATGAACCTGGGGGAATAAAAGGGAGAACATGGGAGGGACTCGGGTCAAGGTCACCTTGTAGAACCTCACTGGATGGTGGACTGGTGTCTGCTCAGGGCAGGGAAGCTGGAATGGGTGTGTGTGTGGACAGGTGTAGCTAGGCTGGTCAGGTGGCTTGATCTGACCCTTAGTGGGTCAGGGTAGGGTGGGTGACTGTCCCCTCTGCAGGGTTGACCGGAGTTTAAGCGACACTTGCCTGCCTTTGTTTATTCAATAAATATATAAAAACTGGGGTCGCCATAATGATTATAATAATCCATCTGTATAAGTCCTCAGAGACAGACCTCTGTGATGGAGTGATGGATGCCCCATGGAGGAGGCAGAGGGGAGCGCATGCCTTCTACCCAGGTGAAGGAGGAGTTAGGAGGCTGATACCTGAAGGGTAGGGAACACTTAGCATGCACCTGTACATACATGCATGTGCATATATTTGTCAGGCATAGCTAGGTAGGAGGAGAAGGTTCTAGAAGAAGGTGCCCTTGAAGTAAAGCTTGGAGGAGAGACAGGATAGACTGAGGAAGTTCCTACTTAAAATGCAGCTCTGAACACCTTCTACCTCCTGTTCCAAACAAAATTCAAGGCAGTCTTGGCCAGAAAGTAACAGAAGGCACAGCTGGGTCATCAGATACAGGCCAGGTGGCTGAGGTGGATTGGGGCAGAGGGCTCTGTGCTAATGTGGGTTTGCCTTTGCCCTGTGCTTTGGTCCAAGGACCCTAGAGGTGGCTCTCCCTCCCTGTCTTGCTCAGAAGTTGCTTAGCTGCATTTCTGGCCCAGAGGTGTGGGGTCTGCAGTCCAGACCGGGGAAGGTGCCTTTCAGACACATGAAAATCAATGACACTCAGGAGAATGCCTCCTGCCATGCCTGCGGTGGGAGGCAGCCAGAATAAGTGCCTCTTCATTGGTGTTAAATTATTAAGTAACTCCATCCCATTAGTGATATTAAGTGGCTATAATTTAACCTAGTTAGCTGCACTCGGAGCTGACGCTTTGACCCTCTGGAAGCAGGAAGTGTCGTTCTCTGGTGCCTGGGACATTGCCCTGGAGGAACAAAGTAAAGCCTGCTTGCTCTGAGGGGTAGTAAGAGAAGAGTGGGAACTTGGGGGAGTTAGCACCAGGTCCCTCCCCCCAGGCCTCAGTTTACCCCAGCTCATCCTCCTCAATAAAACCGCTTTTGTCTTTGTCCAGAATATGGAACACCTTCTTCACATCATCCGCACTCTTTTTCTTCAGGCCCACCATCTGGAAGAACTTTTTGTGGTCGAAGGAGTCTGCGGCTGTTGGGGGGGAAGGAGGAGGTTAAAGAGGAGAGGCGGGGAGCATTGGGAAAATTAGGGAAGGGGAGTGTTCTAGCATTTGTTAAAGAACACTTGCACAGTGTAGGGGGTCAGGAGGCCAGAGGGAGCCCAGCTAGGAGAGGATGCTCTGCCCAAGGTCATACCTTCTCAGCTTCCCCATACATACACTAAAAAGCCTCTCAGAAACTATCAGCCTCCAGAGAACTGTATTTCTATGAAGCTTTTTTGGGTGGTGCCTATGTAGACTGTACCTGAGCATGCAATGGATGCTAAGGTGGGCAGAAGAGAAGCTTTCTCTCTTGGCCATATGCTGTTGTCAGAAAATCTACACATTTCTGTCAAGGTCACATTGTGGGAGGGGGAGGGGAGAGCCTAGAAGTCCTGCCCAGACTCAGAGACCCCTCCCAATGTCTGGGGATGGGATGGAGGACTTCCCGAAGGCTCAGTTTCATTCTCAAGGTCACAAGGTGACTCGAGGCACAGTGAATAGGTTATCATAGTGCTCTGGGAGGAGAGGGGGCTTCCTGTGTGTGCCTGGAGGTAAAGGAGATTTTTAAAAAAGCAGAGCTTCAGGGAAGGAAAGTTGCCTTGTTTATCTCTGACACACCAAAGCAGGGCACTGATCAGAGGCCACCTGAGTTTTCATCCTTCTTGTGCTGGGAGACCTTTGATATCTTTCACCCTATCCCAGCCTCAGTTTCCCTACATAGGTAATAGGAATAGCACCTAAGCTGAAGTTCCTTCAGAGTAGAGGTCACACAGTTTAGCCTCCCCTCCTGAACTACCTAAAAGAATTGGAAACTGGGGGGCTGTAAGGGGGTGCTGTGCCTGGCTGAGCAGGGCTGGGTGCCTGAGGTGGAAAGGTCACTGTGCCCTCAGGTCTGTCCTGGAAGGGGATCTCCACCAAAGAGCTATTTTCCAGTCTTATTGGGAAGGAAGCTGGAGAAATGGGGTCTCTTGGAGAGAAAGCCCAGATTTTCAGCCCCTTCTATACTTCTCTGAGAAGTCTGGGACGTGCCACAAAATCCTAGCGCTTCCTTCTTCCCACTGTGCTCTGTCCCGGACCCCAGAGTTCTCCCGGAGAGGCCACCCTTCTATGCCCTCAACTTTGTGTGGCTCAAGGAGGGCGCACAGCCAGTGCAGCTCTTGGAATGCAGGGGACCAGGGAGCCAACTCGGAGGATGGGGACTGATGTGTGGACGGGAGAAACAGGGGAGGCTTCGCAGAGGGATGCGGGGTGCCCCAGGAGCGGGATGAGGGCAAAGGGACAGGGCCAGGCAGGGGAGTGCACTGCTCACCAGTAAAGGCTCCAATTGCCTTCTTGATGTCCTCAGCGCTGAGCAAGTCTGTCATCGACATCCTGCAACTGTTTGAGCGGGCAGAGCAAGTGAGAAAAGATTAAAAAGTGTTCTTCTCATCCTTTCTGCTCATATGACCAGCGCTGCAGTGTCGCGCGCCAGGCGCACGCCCGCCTGGCCTGGCTCCGCGCCAGGGGGCACCCAGCTCCGCGCGCAGCTCGGCAGCTCAGTCCCGAGGAGCTGCTAAACCGAATAGGCTGCACACCCAGGGGTCCTCAGCATCCGGGGGCTCGGACCCGCAGCCAGGGGCTACCTCCTGATCCCAGGGGCCATCAGCAGAGACTGGAGAATTATGCTGCCCTCAAGGACATATGGGAAACAGTGAGGCTCTGATCTGGGCATCTCGGATAATGTTCTCTCGCTGGGGAAAAATGATGCTGACCAGCCTCCACCCCAGGGTCCCTCCTGGTCTTGTTTCTTTCCCCATGCCTCCAGTAGCCTTTTCTCCTTTGTCCTGGATGTAAATTTATGCCACAAAAAAATCTGAATGCTGAGCTCTTGAAACCTGAGCCCCAAGACCCAGGGAGGAGGTAGCCTGAACCAGGGACAGACCTCGGTGCAGAGGCTCTGCTTGGGCTCTGTCCCTTACCTGACTAGGGCAACGTATTCTAAAACTTGATTTGGTTTCTGAGGGGAAGCTGCCTGCTTAACTGTCAGAAGACCCCTTTCTCAGACTTCCTGGTCTCCAGGGCCACCACACCTGGGTACCTTCCCTCTAAGTCCAGAAGACTTCCCTAAGGAGGTTAAGCTGGAAGATGCTCCATGGAATAACTGCCCACCTTTCTAGTTGGCCATATGTTTAGGGTAAAGGGTGGCACCACCAGACTATACTTTCTATTTCTAAATAACTCAGATTTTATGATCAGAACATCATATCTGAGAACCAGGACACTTTCCATCTCATGGGACCAGAGTTCAACGCCGTCTTCCCTCAGGTCTGCCAAAGATTCATACTGTGAAGTATATGAGAACTGGACTGGGTCCTAGCTGTTCAGAGGTCTGGGTTCTAGTTGTGAGCCACACTGAATCCCTGAATGACCTTGAGTTACAACCTTTATCCCTGGGTTTTGGTCTGCATATGCTGTGTTGGAGGTGGTTAGACCCCTGTGTGGGACCTGAAGCAGTGGACAGCATCTGCGATGGTGATGATATTGGGGACCAGGGGACAGCTGCCCAGCTGCCCAGTAGCTCAAGTTGCCTGACACTCACTGTCAACACTGTCTCCCCTGAGCCCTGGAAGGATGCCCTTCCTGGAAACCTTAGGAGTGGCTGGCTCCAGCTGCCCCCTCCTGGTGAGTCAGCGTCTTTGGACCAAAGGCTGCCAGCTAGCTTCCAGGAGACTTAGGCTTCAGCCCCTGACTTCATAGCTCTGAGCACAAGGTCTGCTCTAGACCCCTCAGCTGATCCAGACCCTTGAGTTCCCTTGGCTCCTATGGCTCAGTTGACTTGGTGGCCTCAGCCTCTGCCCCTCGTTCCCAGCTGGACTGCCTGCTCCAGTGTGCCAGGCTTCTGTGTTATCATTTCAGCATCCAGGCTCTGCTTACCCCGTGGCCTACTTACAGCAGTCTGTTTCCCCAGCTGGAGACTTTTGTGCTATACTGAGCCTGGAGTCTTTAAGTACCTAAAGACCCCTATCAAAGCAGTGGCAGAGGAAGGTCAGCCCTGGCCCATTGACTTAGTGCACTACCAACCTCTCAAATATCCATCCTTATGGTCCAGTCTCTGTCTCACCAAATCCAGCACACCTGGGCCTCATGCTAGCTCCTAACAGTAAAAGCTCACACTCTTCCTCCTTTTTCTCATCCACTGTTACTGAATCCTCATCAGCTGGACCATCCTGTCTGGGGCTGAGACCTTCTCAGTGTAGCATGGCTGTTGTCAGCTCAGTCAGTCAACTTCCCACCCATGTGCTTGTCTCCCGCCTCTCTGCCCTTTGGTCCCCTAAGGCTCTAACTCTTAGGTCCAACACATGGGGAGTTGAGGTCCATCCTTTGCGTAGGCCACCCAAGAGGCAGGTAGAGACCCCAGGAGTCCCGTGCTCAGGAACCTGCATTTTGACTCTAGAGAAATGGCAATGTGGCCATTCCTTCCAGCTAGCTTGATCAGCTTTCTCCATCTCCAATCTTAGAGGCTACTACCCCTTACCTTGGATGGGCAGTGACTGGAGCGTGTACAGAAAAGCTGGGCTGGTGGGAGATCCTGTCGAGAAATGAGACTATTGGTGGGAGAGCCACTTAAATAGTCTTCAGTCCTGGCTATTTTGGGAGGTGGCGCTCCCCCGGCCCCTGACCCCCTCCCCTTCCGGTGTCAGGTCCTCCCCAGCCACGGTGCTGGGTGTCTGTATCACATTCACCCCCATCCAGCCCTATTGAGCCAGATCTATTAATAACCCTTGGCCCCTACCTCCCTACAGCACCCAGCACTTAGATCCAAGCAGGGCACACCTCTTGCAGGAAGCCTTCCATGATTACCTAAAGTGGTAGCTATACTTTGTTCCAAGCTTGCGAGGAAAGGAAAAAGGAAAGAAGGGAATGGGGCATTGCCTGCACATTCTACGTCCTTACTATACCGTGAAGTATTGAGGTGACAGCTATGGCAGAGATGTTGGGTGCTAAGGGCCTACAGCTTATGGCTCTGGACTCGAAGCCAGGACAGGAACTGGTACTTCTATTTAGTGATTCAATGTCTGGCAGAAGAAGATACATTGCCCACATTTGAACAAACCTCTTTTTCTGTGCCTCAGTTTCCCATCTGTGAAGCATAGCTATGCTTGAGCTTGAGGGAGCTAGGATGCCCTGAAAATGTATGTCAAATGCCACTGGCCAGGGCATCTTAGGGCAGAAAGGCCATCACCTTCCTGGTTCTCAAAGGGTCTTTGGTCTAGTGTCTTCAGCTGCAGACACTGTCCAAGGACTGAGTTGGGAGACATGTGACTGAATGGATGAGAATAACAAGAATCTATTGTCTAATATGAACACTATAAAACACTGCTCTCCTTACCCCAGCCCTGAAAGCAAACCTCCAGGCTTTGACATGGTCAGCCATAGAGTCCCATTCTTGACAGAGGCCTCAGAGTTCCAGAGTTCCAATGGTGCCACTATTGGCTTCTGGATGGAAAGAGTGGGGTGTAGATTGCAGTGGAGAAGCCCAGCTTGAGCTTGAATGTGCAGTGAGAAAAAAACTCTCTAGTGCACCAGGTGGACACATCCTGGTGTGTTCCCCCTTAGCCCCTGACAGACACCCCAGAAAACCACCTATAAGAGGATTATTTAGTTTGGCTCCCGGTTTCAAGGTCATCAATCCCAGTTAGTCAGCAGCTCCATTGCTCCAGGCCTGTAACAGGCAGAGCTTGACAGAACAGCATGGCTCACCCCATGGAGTCTGAGTAGCATCGAGGAGTAAAGGGAGAGGTCCTGTGTAAGATGCCCTTCAAAGGCTCACCAAGTGCCTGGCACTTCTTCCCCAGCCTGCCCTCTCCCCACAGTCCATTCACACTCCAGGTCCTTGGATTAAGGCAGAAATCAGGCCAGAGCCTCCTGAGTTAATCTCTGGAAGTAAGTTTTTTTTAAAGTCCTAGGGGGCTCTAAACTTGTCTCAGCCAACAATTAAGATCATCATCTCACAAATGACTGGGTTTTCCAAACCTGGTTCATGGAGCAAGTCAGTGCTATCTAAGAAGATTCTGAGTCCAGCAGTAGATGGCTTCCAGTTCCAGGAAGATGACACCAGGGCTGAGAATTTCAGGCTCTTGGTTGTAATGTTGTCCATCATGATCAGACACAGCCCACTATGACCAAGAGACAAAATTTGGGGTGTCAGACCCAATCCCAACCAAGAGGACCTGGCAGCTAGGACTTTGTGCTGACTTAGGGACACCTGGAAGGCTCTTAGGACATCTGGAGGACAGTCAGAGCTGGACACAGGTCCTCAGTGTCATCAGGGAGGATTGGAAGTTAAAGACAAAGAGTCATGGGAGAGATTGAATCCAGGGGGGCTGGACTCCAGCCCAGGCTTGGAGAACACTCCTTGAGGAAGATCTGGAAGACTCTTGAAGAAATTACCTGGCCTGCAGAACACTGTGCTGGGAATGGTACACATGCTCAACCTTGTGTCTTGACACAGTGTCGGCAATGCCTTTCCCATCTAACTGATGAACGAAAAAGGCTCAGAAAGGTTGACCAATTCGCTTAATGTCACAGCGAAAGATGGTTTAAATCCAGGTTCTGTTGGCTTCAAAGTACTGTACTTTTTCTTTCTTGGATGAAAGCAATAGATTGCGGGTACGGTCCACTAGAAGGGGAGCCCTGGCCACTAACATGTCCTCTCTTCCATGAGCTCTGTTAGTGACCCACATTGTTGAACACCTACTGTGTACATCATGCTTTGGGCACATCACTTTGCTGCACTCTGAAATTTGAAGAAACAGCAGGGTTTGAAAACTTGTCCAAGGTCACACGTGGTGTGTCCTAAAGCCCAAGGTCCTGAAACATCATCAATCCCTTCTGCTCTGAGTCTGCATTAACCGTGGCAACCTTGACTTTATTTTAAAAGTCTAGTTAGTTTTTACAAGGGTGTTAGCTCTTATAATTTAAGTTTATCAGTGAGAACATTTTGACTGGACAAAGTGACAGGACAGTGCCATTCACTCCTTAAGATGAGGAGAGATGTGCTAAATCCATGAAGGTTCAAGTATAGCTTGATCCAAGATCCCCAAGGATGTTCTTCCTCCCTATTTCCTGACCATACTCACCATCACACTGGTTGCATTCTCAGACTGGCATCCCTGGAGGTTTACAAAAAGGCCATTCCCCTGGTACACTGGAAATGCTCCTGTCCAAGTCCTATTGGAAAGAGGGAGCTGGGTGCCGACCTGGGTAGGGTTGGTCTTATGAGGAAGACAGGGGTTGGATTTTCACTGACTATGAGGAGCTGGGCTCTGTTCTCTATCACTGTGCAAAAGCAGAGGAGGCCTGGACCTGGGCTCCTAGGGACACCACAAGAGAGATACTTAGAGGGTGAGGTGTGTCAACACTGTGAGGTGGGCATGGTGAGGGACTGGTTCCTTGCAGATGGGGGTGAAATTATGGCATTTGGAGCTCAGGAAGCAATCACTGAGGTGAGTTCTGGAGTGACCAGCTTTTCAGGATGAGGGTGGTCCCTTGAGTAACCAGTGTGCTTGATTGAGGGCATCACTCTTGTAGAGAATGTTCTCTCTGAGACCCAAGGTGGCTTTTCTGGACTTGAGAACCCCTTTCCCAGTCCCTTACCTGCAACTGGCAGAAACCACACACAGTGACACCTGCACCCTAGGTTGTGTGTGAGTGTTACATATACATGCATATTTATGTATGTACAGGTGTGTGCATGAAAATTGACATCAGGTATCTTTCTCAATATTTCTCCACTTCATTTTTTAAAATTTTTTTTTTATTATTTATTTATTTGCCTTGGTGTTTGCCTGGAACTGGAACTACAGACAGTTGTGAGTTGCCATGTGGGTGTTGGGAATCGAACCCGGGTCCTCTGGAAGAGTAGACGGTGCTGTTAACCACTGAGTCATCTCTCCAGCCCCTCCACTTCATTTTTTGAGACACTGAACCTGAGGATCACCAACTCAGCCCCAATGGCTGGCCTGCAGTCTGCCTGTCTCATCCACTCCCCCACCAAGTGCTGAGGCCATTACCTTTTTATGTGGGTACTGGGGATCTGAATTCAGGTTTTTGGGCTTATGTATCAGACACTTCACTGACTGAGCCATTTTCCCAGAACCTGTATTTAGTCTCTTCTCTTTTTTTTTCTTTTTAATGTGACAGAGACCAGTTGCCCAGTACAGAGACTAATGATATAACTCCACACTGTCCCTTCCTTTCTGTTCCCCAGATTTTAATATTTATCACAGCTAGATATGTCCATGCACTTATACATATGATTCCAAAATGAATCATCTCCTGTCTTTTCACAGATAAACAGAGACTTCAAATCACTTGTCCAAGGTCACACAGCCTGGTCTAGCATGTGCACTCATGTCCAAAGCCTGTTCTGCCTTCTAGCCCATGGAGGGGGGCAGAGGCTGGTGTGTGTGGGTCAGCATTCTCTTAGACATGGCCTGCCAGGAGACAAGTATTCAGCTGTTATCTTTGCTGGTGAGATTTCCTTAGTTCACGCTATTTCCACCTGCTGTGACAGGGAACAGGATACAGAGCTGCCACAGTCCAGGGCACTGGCCGCAGGTTGGACCTGAAGATCCAGTGATATTTATGAGGTCAGTCATGTGGGGTGATGTGTATGAACTCAAGGAAGCTCCGCCCCATACGAGATAGGCAGATCCTGAGCTGGGCAGCCTCAGTTCTCCTTCTCCACAGAGGCTAAAGCCCAGGATAGAAAGACGACAGCCCAGCTCTGCCACTGTCCCTGTGTGACCTTGAACCAGTCTGTTGGCCTCGGTGTCTTCATGTATAAAATGGAGCTGCTTGGGGAAGAGAAGTGTTGAGTTATAGAGATAACAAACTCCTCACATGGAACTCAGGAGGCTGAGGCAAGAGAACCAAAAGTTCACGACCATCCTGAGATACACAGGAAGTTCAAGGCAAGCTTGACTTACTTCGCAAGTCCCTGTTCAAAATTAAAAGCTTAAGAAAAGGGGCTGGGAGTGTGGCTCAGTGCTAGAGTACTGAGTGCCTAGCATGTATTCAGACCCCAATTTGACAAACAGAAAACAGCATATCATACCCACTCAGCAATGGTGAGAAGCGATCTAGGCTTTTACGAGAGAAGAGTCTCAGGACCAAGTTCTCATGGAAACAAATCACTGGAGGCAACTTCTCTGTAAGAGTTTGTAATAAAGATGACAGACACATTTTCTTTAAATGGACAATTAAAAGAGGCGTCTGAACATCTCTGGAAAGAAGCATAGGAAGCTGAGAGCATCATCCTACTTGTGGAAGGGGAACCAGGTGGCTGGGGCAAAGAGAGAAAGACTTCACTGTTTAACTCTTGAACCTGTTGTATTTTAAACTGTGGAAGATGTTACTATTCCAGACACAAGTTAACTGTACAAGAATTCCAACATTTGATTGCAAACATTTTCAAATAGAGAGTTGAAGGGCTTCTACAGTGACTATCAGAGACCCTTTGCTAAGAATCCATCAGGGCCATTTTTCTTTACTGACTTAATCTTATGCGCACTAATTAATTCTTTTTTAAATATGTATTTTTATTTGCATTGGTGTTTTGTCTGCATGCATGTCTGTGTGAGGGTTGGAGCTACAGATTCTGGAGTTGCAAACAGTTGTTAGCTGCCATATGGGTGCTGGGAATTGAACCGGGGTCCTCTGGAAGAACAGTCAGTGATCTTAATTGCTGAGCCATCTCTCCAGCCCCATAATTAATTCTTAAGACAAACAAGAAACACAAAACACTAACAAAACTTAATTTATCTCGAGGTTAATCAAGTTAGTTACTGCTCTTAATGTTCTTATGTTGAGTAAGAGGCATGGAATGTAATTCTGCTGTTTACTCTGGCCAAAGCCCAGATCTGAACCTTTGTTTTCCAAGAAGTCTTGCTCGCCATCCCATCTCACAGACCTCTATATCTTTCTCAGGCCTCATAACAATCATAGTCCTTCTATACTTGTAATCAAGTCACTGTCCACATAAGCTTTAGGTGAATCTCATAGTTTGTTTAAATGCAAAGACACAAGGAAACACAACTCTACACATAGCTCTGCGCTATATACTTTGCAGACATTTTCATTTGTTGATTAGTGATTCAGTCACTCATCCATTCACCCATCTGTCCATCAGTTTATCCATCCACCCACCTACCCATGCATGCATGCATCCATCCATTCAACCATTCATCCACCCATTCAACTTCCATCTATCCAGCAAACCACCCATCTACTTGTTTGTTTACCCTTTCTTTCATCCATCAATCTATCCACCCATCAATCTGTCCATCAATTCATCGTTCATTCATCTGTTCATCCATACAATCATCTACTCTTCCAACTAGACATCCATCTGTTCATCCATCCATTTGCTTACCTATATTCATTCTCCCACCCATTCACTTGTCTATGTATTTATCCACCCACCCATCTGTCCATTCATTCATTGATTAGAATCAACATTGTCTGAATGCCTAAGATATGCACATTCCATAACAGGTCCCCATAATATGTTTCAATGAGCTTATAATGTAAGTTGTGTAAATATGTATTAATAATAATAGTAAAAGTTATCAGCATTTTTATGTATTATTTCTTATTAGCATTCTCTATGAACCAAGTCCTATACTAAGCTATTAATGCTCATCATCTTTGTTAGTTCTAACAGTAGCTGTATGAAGAAATGTGTTGTTCAGTGTGGTGGAAATACTCTCTGTATGATGTAAATAAAGTAACTGGTTTGGCCTATGTGGAACACCATAGAAGTGAGTGGAGAATCAGAGGACAGACAGGTAGAAGAAGGACAGAGTTAGTCAGTCTCCATCTGACTCCAAGAAGACAGACATGTAAGAAATCCAGGTGAGCTGCGGGCCGGTCCACATGGCAGACAGATTAATAGAAATGGGTTGAATTAAGAAGAAAGAGCTAGCTAGTAATGTGCTTGAGACATGGGCCAAACAGTATTAAATTAATATAAGTGCCTGAGTCATTTCTTTGGGGGACAAAAGCCACTGCAGGCCAGGTTCCGAACCTCTGGCCCAAATGGGCCCGGGAAACCTTTTACAATAGTTCAGTACATGGGTCTACTTCTGAGTAGCAAATCATCTTAAAACTTAGTGGTTTAAAACAATTGTGTGGTCACTTTTTGAGATTCTGGAATTTGAACTGGTTCTACAAGGTGGTTCTTCTGCTCTTGCCTGTGGCCACTAGTGTGTCTCTGTCCAGCTGACAAGGTAACTCAAACTGGTCTCAGCAGGAACACCAGATATCTGGGTTTCTATTTCTCTGTGTGGTTTCTAGACTACCCTTTCTCCCTCTTGTGTAGCATCTCTCTAGGCAGGATGCCTGAACTTAACACAAATCAGAGCCCCCATAGAAGCTCTCAGAACTTTAGGCTTAGGCTCAGCATTGGTGCATGTGATAGTTTGAGTATAATTGGCCTCCATACTCTCCATAGAAAGTGGCACTATTAGGGACTGTGGTTTGTTGGAGTGGATATAGCCTTGTTGAGGAAGTGTGTCACTGTGGGGATGGGCCTTGAGGCTTTCTATGTTCAGGATACCACTGCCTAATATGTCAGAAGACTTCCTGTTGCCTGCCAGATATAGCGCTCTCAGCTCAGCACCACATCTTCCTGCATGCCATCATGATCCTTGACATAATGATGATGGACTGAACCTCTGAAACCGTAAGCAAGCCCCTCAATTGAATGTCTTATCTTATAAGAATTATGTGATTATGGTGTCTCTTCACAACAATAAAACCCCTAACGAATATAGAAGTTAGTACCAGGAGTGGGGTGTTGCTGGGACAGCTCTGACTATGTGTTTGTTTGGAGGGATTTGGACTTTGGGTTATGGAAGCAGTAGAATGCTTTGAGCACAGCTTAATGGGCCATCCTCGTAGAGGCATGGAAGACAGAAGTGCTGGGTGTGATTTGGTGAACTGTGGAGAGCTTACTCAAGATGTTTCAAAGGTGAGGAATCTTAGTATTGTCACCTAGAGTCTGCCTGAGGCCAAAGTGAAGAGTTTTAGATAATTCAGTTGACAGAAGAAATCTCAAAACATCCTAGTCTACTCTGTTTTGTAGTCACTAGTGTTAACTCTAATGAGAATATATAATGAAAAGGAGCAAGATGATCAAGGTAAATTATAAACTAAAAATTTTGAAGAGAAAAAGAGCACCAGGAAGTGGCATGGAGCAAATTTCTATGTTCAAGGAGATAAATGGATTAAAGAAAGGAACAAAAAGTGTAATTAATGATCTTAGAGCAAGATCCCAGCCAGCTACGTTTCCAGTTTTTTAAGGGAGCTAAAGAAAAGGTATTATAGGGCACACTTTTAATTCCAGCATTAGAAAGGCAGAGACTGGTGATCTCTAAGGATGAGGCCAGCCTGACTTATAGTGCAAGTCAAGCTTAGGCAGTGAAAGACAGAAAGCTGGTAAAGAAGTAATTGAACAAAGAGACCATGTCCAGACTCGGCAAGAACTTGGCAGCTTCAGCCACATGGTTCTGGGCTTAGAGTTAAGGGTAGAATAAAGGAGTTATTGAGTAAATCACCGAGGCCAGGCTTGGTGAACAGAGACCTAGTAGAGAAGCCATTGTGTGAAGCTGTGAAGTTGAAGCCTGAACACCTTGGAGAACCCAAGATGTTAGGGATACTGAAGTCATGGGATACCTGTTGAAGAGAGCTGAGAACAGGGAGTGAAATCAGTCCAGAGGAGAGATGTGTGTTGCAGTCAACAAAGCTGAACAAATCTGGAGAGTTGAAAGCATTTCAATGCAGTTTGGAATTAGCCCACCTGGTTTCCCAGCTTGCTTTGGACCAGTATTTCTTCCTTGTGCCCCCTTCCCTACATTTTGGAATGATAAAATATATGTTGGAAGTATGTGCTCTGCTTTTTGATTTTGGTTTTACAAGGGTTATAGTTAAGATATTGAACGAATCTCAGAAAAGACTTTGAACTTGGAACTTGAAACATTGTAGAGACTGTGGTAGACTATGGGAACTTTTGAAGTTGGACTAAATGTAACTGTTGTGGTCATGGTGTCTCTTCATGGCAACAAAAAATGCAAACCAAGACAGTGCCACATCACCTCCACCTCCTTCCATCATTTCAAATAAGTTCCCCACAGTCATGCAGAGGTTCAACCACTAAACAATCAAAAGCCATTGAAACAAACAACAGTAGAATCAAGATTCTTTCCTTTCTGTTGCCATAAAATAACCTTGGCTTGAGTGTTTTCTTTTTCTCTTTTTTAATGCATTTTGTTTTTACTTTATGTGCATTGGTGTTTTGCCTGCATGTATGTCTGGGTGAGGATGTCAGATCTTGGAGTTTCAGACAATTGTGAGCTGCCATGTGGGTGCTGGGAATTGAACCTGGGTCCCCTGAAAGAACAGCCAGTGCTCTTAACCACTGAGCCATCTTGCCAGCCTGTGTTTTGTGTTTTTTAAAGTGAGGAAGTGGAAGAGAAGCTGTTGGTTGTGTGACCGGAAGCCCAGGTATATAGCAATCTTCAGAAATGGCTGGATCAGGGGACTCACTGGTATCACCAGTTCATATCTCAGGCAGATTCTTGGCTTAGTTGATAAGATGGCTGCTTACACTCTGAGACCCATGTCCCAAAGCCAAGTGACCCTGTGACGAGGCCATCTTGTACTATCTATCATCCAGGCAGACTCAGAGTAGCTCATCAGGGGGGTCACATGTCTTCTTTTAAACCAATCCCTGTGAAAAGCAAATGGTGTTCTCTTATTAGCCAAGTCTAGAATCTGCTCTGCACTGGAATTTCAGCAAATTGAGTGGGATGAATTCCTTCTTTTTTTTTTAACAATTTTTTCTCTATTGTAGTATGAGATGTGTTGAAGTATATTTTAGTAATTTTTTTCCTCAGACATAAAATTTCAATATTTGGCTATTTAATATCTAAGTACAATATTAACTAGGGAGATAAAACAGAACAACAATAAAATATATGGAGAAAAAAATTCCCCCAGAACTGACAAGGCAGTGATTAATACTGCATCAATGTTGATTTACGAGATTCTGAGCAAATACTTCCTCCTTCCAATTTCATGTGCTTTAACAATTTAGAAAGTGTGAAATAATACTTAGACAAACTTAAGCCCTCTTTGACCCCCTTCCTATGCAGCAAATACAAATTATAGGCCAAATTATTACTGCACTCTTTGTTGTAAAGAGCCCCCACGACCACTTATGAGAAACATTTAAAAATGTGAAACCATCTTCTTAAACATAACCCTCTTGCTGGGAACAGGAGAAACCACACCTTGGGTTTGGCTTAATAGCACAATAGTTTTCAGTCTGGTAGGGTGGCATCTAATTAAGAAGAGTCCTTCAAAGTCACATCTGTCCATTTCGCTTTCTTGCATATATCCCCAAGCAAGCACAAATGCCTGTAATGCTGAGAACCACACCTAATAGGAGCGCAATTGCATCTCCAGCTTCCACTGCTTCGGACAACAGGCAGAATCAAAAGCAGCGAAGTAATGACTAAGATCAAGTGTGTTGAAACTGAATTCATGATGTTGGGATCTTCAGGGCTGAACTTTCCCAAGCAAAGGTATACGTAAAATTCTATCCAATATGAAACAGTCCCTCTTTGGAGCTCCGGTTGCTGAGGCGGGTTGCTGAGGCTAGGAGGTTACTTGTGACACCCCTGACCGGAAAGCAGCCATTACAGGAATCGAATTCCTTCTTTAAAATAAAAAAGAGGTGGAGGAAAAAATTGAAAGGAAAGACAGGTGAATAGAGACATGAAGGAAGGAGAGAAGAAAAGAAGGGAAATGGGGGAGGGAGGGAGAGAGAGATGGAGGGAGAGAGAGATGGAGGGAAGGAAGAGTGGGGTCAGCTGCCAACCAAGGTTAAGACACCTAGCAGACAGATGGCATCGCCATCCTCATTTCAGATGAGAAGAATCAGTCCCTCGGCAATAGTCAGGGAGTGCCTGGTCCACATGAGACATGGCAGGGTGACAAGGACTCTGGTCTCCCAGATGCCAACCATGCTCCTCTTCCAAATGTCTGGATTACACAAATTGCAAGCAAACAGTAACACACAAAGTCATCCAACAATGACGGAAACCCTGCTGTGTTTCTGAGGTGATGGGCAGGGCCACGTGCTGGGCAATGGTAAGTGATGAGTCAGGGGACTTCCCCAGTAGGCTGGCCAGACCTGAGAGCGGTCATTCTAGGACAAGGAAGCAACATGTTCAAACGTGCCCTGGGAGCTGATGATCCTGACAGGCTGAGGGGAGAGTGTGGTTTCCAAGCTGGGTGCTGATGGTCTCTGGTCCAGGTTGTATTATGAGGGTCCCTAGAATTAAATTCTGAATCAAGTTTGTGCTGTAGGCTGAGAAAACCCAGTGTGGTCCCTTCAGCAGCTCCTCAGCTAGTCTAAGAAGTGTGACTGTATCCATGGTGGATTTTTGTTTACAAATGTTTTCTTAACCCGTAAAAGAATGATTATTATACTTAGTTGGGGATTATTTTTTAATTTTTGAATTATTATATATTAACTACACATAATGATTTTCATTTTGACATTTTCACACATGCATATGATATGTTTTGATCATATTCGTTCTCTGTCTTAGTGAGTTTTAATGCTATGATAAAATACCGTGACCCAAAGCAACTTGGTCAAGAATCCTCATTCTACAGCTCATAACCAACAAAGGGAAAACAGGGTAGGAACACGAGGCAGAAACCTGGAGGCAGGACCTGATGTGGAAGACATGAAGGGATGTTACTAACTGGCTTGCTTCCCATGGTTTGCTTTTTTATACAACCCAGGACCCCCTGCCCAGGGATGGCACTATCTATAGTGGTTTGGACCCCCATGCATCAGCTAGTAATAAAGAAAAAGCCTTGTAGACTTATCTAGAGTTCAGTCTAATAGGGACATTTTCTCAGAAGCACTTCCTTCTTCTCAGATGACTCTGGTTTGTGTCAAGTTGACAAAATACTGACGAAAAACGTGCCCCTTTGCCTCTGGACTCCCACTCACCTCCATAACTACTCTCCATTTTCAGCAGCTGCCCTGCCCTCTCAGCAGAAACCAAATCAACGGTTTTTGTCTTTTAATGCAAATCTTTCTCAGACCTTGAAGCTAGCTGCTTGCTTTCCTTTCCCAGAGTGTGGCTCTGTTCTTTGGCAGACAGGAATTATTCTTTAGATGTATGCCTTCTTCTTCCTGTGTGCTAACCTACCCTCTAGACACTTTGCATTAGAGATAGTATGGCTAGGTTAAAGAAGGATGCTCTTTCAGCCCGGGGGCATGGAAGGCAGTCAGAACTGGGCTGGTGCCCTTGCCTCTTAAACCTGCATAGGCTGAGGGTTAATAAGAGTCATAATCAGATGAGGATGAAAGTGAATCGTTTTGATAATTGGCTTTTGTGCGGGATTAATGGTAGTTGCTTACAAGCTGAAGCTTTACTTATGATTAAAGGAGGATTTTTTTGGATTGGGAAATTTTACATGCAATTTCACTAGTTATCCTCGAGCTAGAGGAGGTAGTTGCTTATTAGCTAAGAATTATTCTCTTGTTAAGTATGAGCCTACACCTGTGTGTATTCTTCCTCCTTTTATGTTTATTGTAAGTCGGTTTGCTTTCAGCACTTGTTCTAGTGACAGTTGTTTTTATTCTCAATGCTGGAATGCTAGTGAGTTTAGATTCGCTGTTGTGGCACGCTTGCCCAGAAGGATACTGGTTCCTGTAGTGGCTGCGAATGCCATGTCGCTTTTTAGACCTAAGAGAGATTTTGGAATAACTGCTGCCATAGTTGCAGCCATTTCCTTGGTGGCTGCTACTATGGACTCTAACCCCTTTGAAGGTTTAATAAGCCCAATCAAACAATTTCTCTAGTAAACTGTCTTGATCATGGTGTTTCATTACAGCAATAGAACTCTGTCTTAGTTAGAGTTTTATTGCTGTGAAAAGACATCATGACCAGGGCAACTCATAAAGAAAAACATTTCAATGGGGCTGGCTTACAGTTCAAAGGTTTTAGTCCATTATCATTTATGGTGGGAAGCATGGAAGCATGGGGCAGACATGGTGCTACAGAGGTAGTTGAGAGTTTTACATCTGGATCTGCAGGCAGCAGAAAGGGACAGTGAACCACTAGCCCTGACCTGAGCTCCTTAAACCTCAAAGCCCACTACCCACTGACACACTTCCTCCAACAAGGCCTCACCTCCCAATAATGCCACTTGCTATGAGTCCGTGGGGCCATTGCTTTCAGACCTCTACAGTAACTAAGACAGGAAGACTAGCTAGCATGCAACTGTTGGGGAGGCACAGACCCTCCCCAACCCCTCTTTCTAGAACGTGGTGTCAATGCCAGTGAAACTTGCTGGGATGAGTGCTTTGCAAGCAGGCATAGCTAACTGATAAAAAGTGATGACTTGGAGAATCACATTTAACATCAATGGCCAAGTGACATTCTGGCAAGGCCCATCTCTCCCTGGGGATCTATAGGATATTAATGAATTCTGGAAGGGTGAAGGAGAAAGCCATTTTCATTGTCTGTGCTTCTGTAAGTATCTCCTTATCCACACTCCTGTGAATGACCTTAATTAAACTTTGTTGAGTTGTTTAGACATTATGAAGGGGGCTTGATAACACAAGAATGGAGAGACATTGACCCTAAATGCAATGCAAAGGGATCATTTTGGAACAGAGGTCAGTGAGGGCACAGAGCAGAGATAAAAATGCAAAACCAGTTTTGTTCTCTTAAAATCTACCTTAATGTCACCATGTAAATATCAGTATGTTTTTCCACAGTCTATTAGAGCTCATCCTTCAGATCAAAAGCTGCCATAATTCAAAACAGCTGTACACTAAGACTTGATGGCTCTTCATATTTTCACAAAAGAAACTAGGCAGATGGCTCAGTAGTTAAGAGTATATATTGCTTTTTTTTTTTTTTCAGAGGACTGGATTTCAATTCTGAGTACCCACAACAGGCAGCCTACAAACATCTCTTGGGGATCCAACACCTTCTTTTGGCCTCCACAGGAAATTGCCTTTATGTGCATATGACAGCTCACAGATATACATGCATACAAAATAGATAAAAATAAATCTTTTAAAAATTCTTCTCAGAAAGGGAGGCTATGCTATTGTTAGAGCACTGCTATGTTGTAGCAGTCAATGAAAAGAATATGCCCCTGTTTTCTGAAATTTCACACACAAATTAAATCCTCACCAGATTCTGCCATAATTTTACTGATTTACTAATATTGTGGTTATTGGGCACTTTATGATTTAAAAAATGCTCTGCTATTTTGGATGCTTATTTTTGATCATAATTGTCTACTGAAGCTTTTACTGTGTATATATGCTTTGATGTCTCCAAGTGATGACACTGACTCTTCTATTCTTTGAAAAACTCACATCCATGTTATCAGATGTATCAGTCCAGACATTACTTTGTAAGCTAGATAGTCCTAAAATTATTTTCTGTATCAAAGCCTCAAATCATATGTTGCCTAAAGTGAGATCTGTAAAGTCTGTAAGAATTCCCCCAGACTTCTGTGGATAACAGTGTGTGTATGTGGGGGGGGGCTGTGCCTTTTGCTTAGTCCACAAAACATGATATCCTGGGGGCTTATCTGGAATCACTCTGAAGCATGGTTGCTGAGTTTTCTTCCTTGATGTTCAACATTTGTGCTCAACTCTTGCATGATATTCTTTATTTATCTGCTTCTGTTTTTCTGGCCAGAGATACATGTAATGCTAATGGATGCCACTAGCATTAAAGCCAGAATCTCCTTAGGCTCATTCATGTGCTGTACCAGAGTTACAAGGAACTTGGCCAGCTCAGCCAAGCAGACATGGAAGAGGGTTGATCAACCAATGTCTTAAACCCTACAAGTTCCCAAAAACATACAGGATAAGCTGTTTCTCCTTTCTCTGACTCCAAATTTTGATATTTAATCCTGGGTGTTTCTCCCCAGTTATTTCCCTGGGGCTTGTTTTGCTAGCACTGAACCCCATATGTAGCATGAGGTGGTGGACAGCACTGGCTATATATTGACACTACTGGACTCTTAAGTTCTAAATGGTGAAGATGGTAAAGTCCATGCCATGAGGGCATGAGTTCAGAATTCAACATTAAAAGTTAGGCATGTCTGTGGGGGCTTCTGTAGCCCCAATGCTGTAGAGGGTGGAGAAAGAAGAATTGCTGAGGCATGATTGCTTTCAGACCAGCTCCAAGTTAAGTGAGAGACTTTGCCTCAGAGAAACAATGGCAAATGTGATGGAACAAAACATCACATAACCTCCTATGGATTTCATATGTACCCACACACACATATTATTTTGTTGCTGAGATCAAATACTATAACCAAAAACAACTTGAAAAGATTATGGGTTATTTGACTTACAGGCTAGAGTCCATCACTGAGGGAAGTCAAAGCAGGAAGTCAGGGCAGGAACCCACAGGCAGGAGCTAAAGCAGAAACCACAGAGGAAAGCTGCTTACTGTCTTGCTTCCCCTGATACTCAACCATCTTTCTTACACAGCCTAGGTCACCTGCCCAGGGAAGACACAGACTACAGTTTGCTCTCCTACATCAATTAGCAATCAACAAAATGGCCCACTGACATGCTCGTGGGCCATTCTGATGGAGGCAATTCCTCAATTGCTGTTTCTTCTTTCCAGGTGTCAGGCTGTCAACTGAAACTACCACACGCGCACACACACAGAGACAGAGAGACAGAGACAGACAGAGAGACAGAGAGAGAATAATCAGGAGGCTTGATCTAATTTTTCAACTGTCTCAATTCTGCAGGCAATATTCCTTACAGTAGAATCTATCCTGGAATCAAGACAAAGGGACCAAATATTTGATGAGAAACATCTGTGTGATATCCTTCAAGCACATGGATTGTGACTCCTGTAGCTCTTGCAGTGGGTCCCAACATGAAACCCAGCCTCACTGATCACAGAGACTCAAATAAGGACCACACGAGCCTGGTTTTATATCTCCAGTCCTCAGTCCCCTGTGTCATGTGCTCCCATGGATTCTAGAGATTAAACTCACGTTCTCATGGTAGCAAGGCAAACTCTTTACTGACGGAGCCATCTCTCAGCTCATACACAGCTGTGTGTGCTATAGTCCGTTGTGACAGCCAGTTTAGATGGTGTGTTTATGACTCATGCTGTCCCACAGTGGTAACAGCTGAGCAGGAGACAGGTGAGGGTGTAATTCTCAGTGTATTTTATATGCTAGCCTTGAATGCACGGTTCTCCTGCCTCAGCCTCCTGAATGCTAGGATTGCAGGCACATGCCATCAGACCCAGCTCATTTACAACCCTGTGGAACTACCATCATTTATGAAATCTGTCGTTAAGCAAACTGTCACTATATAGTACCTGGCTGTCATTATTTTTCCTAGCCAGAGATTTTTTTTGTTTGTTTTGTTTTTGGATTTTGGTTGCCTCAGGCCACTTCAATACATCAGATGTCAGTCTGCTGGACCAAGTGTATCTAGATCAACAATTCTCACCAGTCTGCTTAGAGCATCAAAGCTTTTGTGATGAAATAATCCATAAATATGGTACCTGGTGCCTCCCTACTATACATTATGACAAATGGGAGTCTCCTCCTCAGCCCCTCTAGGGTGGGAATGACTTGTGCCTCTCTTGAATTGACATGAATGGTGAAGTGGACTGTGCCTGTCTGGAACCCAGAGCTCAGCACATGATGCAGTTCCCAGTTGTCCTCTACTAGCTACCAAGTGCAAAAGCAGAGACAGACGGCTAGGTGACAAGAGTCCATGGGCCCAGCTTGTCACCCATTGTTCCAACCACCATAGCTGGTCACAGCCCCCATGAGTGACTCCCCTATGACATCACATGGAAGAGAGCTGTCTATGCTAGTCCAGTGCACCCACAGAACCACGAGTCAGGCTTAGTGGTTAAGCCACAAATTACCATAGTAGAAAATTGAAATAGAAGTTAGTTCCAAATTTGGGGACTGACATTGATTTTCCCAGACAGGTCAAGTTAGGAGGGCTAGCTACAGAATATCAGCTCAGACTAGGGAGTCCAAACTGGTGGGCAGCAGAGGCTGCAAGATGGGCTTCCCTTGGTTTAGACGCTACATTGTAGAGGTTGAACTTTGATTTTATTCTTCTGTTTTTGAGAGGGTCTCATTCAGCCCAAACTGATTTTGAACATATTATATAGCAAGACTGTGACCCTGAATGTCCCATCCCAGACAATGTTTGTGGATGAGCTGTCTTGGGATTCCCATGTATCTTAGCCTGTTTTCTGTTGTGGTAACAAAACATTTGAGGGTGGTAACTTACAAAGGAAAGAATATTTCTTTCGTTCATGGTTCTGGAGGCTGGTAAGTCCTAGATTATGGTGCTAGAATCTGTTTGACTTCTGGCAAGGTTTTATATTGTGTAGAGAGGGTCACATGCTTTCTAGAGATTCCCTTCTTATAAAACCATCAATGCTATTATAAGGCATTGATGGTCTTCATGATCTAATCTAACCCTAATCACCTCTCAAAAACTTTACACCTAACTATCACGGCATATGAGCTAGGGAATTAAGCTTCCAACATAAAAACTTTGTGTGGTGCATTTGTACCATAAAGCAATGTCAGCCAAAATGCCAACTAAGTGGCCCTTGGTGACACTGCATGGAAAAGAAGAATTGACCAACTACCCAACCCAAGACCCATTCAAAATAATACATCATAGTGCTGGTGAAATGGCTTAGAAAGTAAATGCATTTGCTGCACAAGGCAGCTGTCTGCCTTTCATTTCAGACGCCTCATAAAAACATCCAGGTGTGCTGGATGGCCCAGCAGTTCTTGGACCAGCTATCCTGGAGTGTGCAGTGTAGAAGAAAATTAACAGAAAGCCTTGCTCAAAGGTTGAAAGGTGACTAGACTCTTGGACTTTGCACACATGCATGTACAAAGGAGGAGAAAGAGGAGGGTCATTCACCTAGAAAAGACTATTTTTCCCCATGGATAGCTGAGATATATCCCAACAATTTCTCTTCGGGGTTGGGGTCATGTATGGCCTTTTAAAAACTTCTTCTAAGGAACCATCCTCACCTTTTTAGTTTTTGGTTTCTCCCATACATTGCACTGCAGGAGAAACCGAGGAAACACAACCCTGCATTTGACACTCTTGTTTGCTAGACCAGCTAAGTGCTCCAGAGCTGAGTGTGGAAAACCTCAGCCCGAGGCCCATCCAGCAGGTCTTCCCTCCCCACTGCTTGAACAGTTCATGAATGGTGACTGAGAAACCTGATTGTGCATTAGCAGACCCTTCCGGAAGCATCTAGATTTTGGTTGGGAACACAGGAGCACTTGGCAGCTCCTGTCTTATACCTTCAGCTCACATTCAGGTGGAAATAGCTGCTTGTCAGAATGTAGGGTCGAAGCCAAATAAACATGCAATGCATCAGCTTTCCTAACAGCAAGATTCTCTCCAAGGGGAGAGGAGAACTGGACTATTCAGTTTTACTAATCTCCTAGATCTCTTTCTGCTGAGGCAACTTTTGTGACTCACTCTAGCACCTGCTGATACCAGACACAAGTGGCCCTGGAGGGCACCATGGAGCATTGGAGCAAAGGGGACTGAACTGTCCAGGGCCTGTCAAGCAGGCTAGGCTGGCCAGTGAGTTCCTGAAGAACCTGCTTGTCTCCCTTGCCCTGTGGGGTTACAAGTGCATGTGGACACAACTGCCTTTTTTCCCTCTCATGTGTGTAGTGTGTGTATGTGAGTTTGCATGTGTGTAGCTACACGAGTGTGCATATCCCTATGGAGGAGTTTCCCCTAATTACTCTCCGCCTTGTTCAATGAGGAAAGGTCTCTCAGCTGAGGCAGGAACAGCTAGTCTGGCTAGCCAGCTTGCTCCAGAGTTCCCTGCCTCTTCCTTCTGAGTCCTGAGGACACAGACATGCACCATCTTACATGCACAGTTTACTTTGTATTTTATTGATACATAACAAGTATGCAACTTTTGGGGGCATGGGTGATGCTTTGGCATGTGTTGATCATCTACAGCTGTCAGTAAGGGCATGTAATATTTCCCTCTCCGGTGGTTTGAGTTAAAAATCAACCCCCATGGCTTATGTTTGGATGCTTAGTCCCCAGTTGGTGGAACAGTTTGGGAAGGATTAGGGGGTGTGGCTTTATGAGAGGAGATGTGTCACTGGGGGTGGGCTCTCAGGGTTCAAAAGCCACTTGCCATTTCCACTGTGCTCTGCCTTGTGCTTGTGGTTCATAATGTCAGCTCTCAGACATTCCTTCCACCACGCCTCCACTCCACCACTGTGAATTCTAACCCTCTGGAACCATAGACCCAATTAAATGTTTTCTTTTAGAAGTTGCCTTAGTCATGACATTTTCTTGCTACCATAGAAAAGGAACCAGTATATCCTCCTATACTCATCTGAGATAAAAATTAAAAATTCTCTCTTCTATTTGAAAGCTGCATCACAGTAGTGTTAGCCACAGTCAGTCTGCTGTGAGATACACACCACAGGACTTTCCTTTGTCACCTCGTATCTAGTGATGACTCCCAGCCTGCTAGGTCACCCAGATCCCAGTGACTACTTTCCTTTCTTTCAACAGGCTGACCCTCATTGTATGTCTGGACCACACTTCCTTCATTCATCCACAGACGTAGGTTGGTGCTGTATCCTGGCACTCATGGTTAAGGCAACCATGGATGTGAGAATGCACCCCCCTGAAACACACTGATAACTTCTTTTGCTATGTACTCACTAGTGGATGGTCTCCTTATATGGAAGTTCCAGTTTTAAAATTTTGAGAGACCTCAGTACTGTTTTCTAGGATGGCTATACTTCCCAACAGTGCTTAAGGGGTCCCCTTCCTGTCTTGGTCTTTTTCTCCTCTTTTCTCACTAGGTTTCTCTGGCTGGCTGGTCAAAAAGTCTGGTCCAGTCTACAGTATGAGAGACTCCAAGTTCTCAGATGGGAATCAGGAGTGGGGTTTTCAAAGGACCAGAGGAAAGGGCACAGCTGAACACTGCAAAGCTCACCTTTTCTCTTTGTCGGAATCAAAGCTGCCGCCTGCCACCGTGTTCCTCTCCTGTACCAGTTCTGCAAGTGTTACTCCTGAGCAGTGTGTGTGTGTGTGTGTGAGAGAGAGAGAGAGAGATCAAAAGGAATATCTCATACCAGAGGATATCTGTGTGCTTAACCTGATGTCTGTTCCCCAGCAGCCAGGCTCCTCTGCCTGAGGATGCTTCACATCCTCCTTTCACCCCATCCATGCTTCCTTCCCCTTTTGATGTGTTCAGAAGCCCTACAGCTCAGCTCCTGAACTCTATCTGAGGCACGTTTTGCTCTCTTGTCTTCTCGTCTTAGGAATGAAGATAATAAACTTGCTGATCAAGCAGCATGGGGATGTTCCACTGTCTCTGGAAGTGCATTTGGGTTTAGAGGAAGATTTATGCAGCTCCATGAGCAGAACCAATGGCAGCCTTTACTTTCCCCTGGACCATGGGACTTGCTGGTATGTGTGACCAACACAAATGTCCCCAGCCCCTTGCTTTAGTGATTTACATTCTCAAGGCGTACTTTCTGATTCACATCCTTTATGCCTCTAATTTCTTGGACATGAGGGCAGTAATAGCACCTATTACTCTGTGTATTCTGTTTAACTGGCTGGGACAAGGCCTGGGCTTTGCATTTGGCTCAATTCTAGGAGACTGGGCAGCATCATTCTGAAGCCTTGCTGGGGAGGGCCAGATCTAGTGTGTGGCATCAGTAAGGGCTGGTCTTTAGACGCCAGACTAGGCTATTGTGGCCCAGCTCAGGGATACTGGAACACAAGTGAGTATTCAAAGAGCTTACTGAGACTGTGTCTAGAAGTCACAGAGGGGTTACCTCCCTTCAAATGAGGACAAATGCTGGAACTTGCTACAAGGTGGCATTGGGCTCAGAGCATCCCTCTAAAGGGTGACAGCAGCAGCTACATGTATGTGGCTCTACTAACTCATGCAATTGCCAAGAGCTGGGTCCAGAACCTGGAACAGCCTCGTCATCCCTCTCGCACCTCAAGTCCACAGATGACTTTTCTGTATCTTGTTCTGCTGAGGTCAGTACACAGGGAAGTCGCTTACCAGGGAAATGAGATGGGGAACTATGGTTGGTGTTTAAAAAATACTTATAAATAAAAAAATTTTTTAAAAAGAATAGTGTGGCTTCTTATAGGTTAGCCATGCTCCAGTGTATGGCCATACATGCACCCAGGAGTTTAAGGGCAGCACAAATATGACTAGTGGGTCATTTAAAAGAGAGAGAATGTGAAGTGGGAGGGGTGGGAGGTGAGGTGTGGGTCTGGGAGCAGCCGTTATTACTGTCAGGGGCAGAATATAATCAAAATTCATCATATAAAAGAATTAGCAAAAATATTGTACTTAAGAAAAAAGGAACTGGTGTCCTGGTCACTAGTGGGACACAGTGCTTTGGAGGGAAGAGCAAGGCCCCCTTAGGTGCTTTGACCTCCAGGCCTCAGGACAGGCAGGGGGGTGGCTGCCCCCGCCACAGCTCACAGAGCCGCATCTGATACACCGTGTCCACCACTGTGGAGTTTAATTTAGCCAATGTCTTGGCTGCAAGAGACAGCTGGTAAATTTAGTCGGGGGATTAAGGAACGTATAAGATGCATAATTCCTTAAAAGGAACTGGGTGTCCAGGGAGAAGCAAAGCCGGAACACCCCGGAGTTGGCCGTGAAAGGCAAGGCAGTATCCCTCTTGGTGGCGTAGCCAGGCCAAGGAGCAGGGTTGCTGAGTCTTCCTTCCGAGGGGCAGTATGGGGGTGGCGCAGGGCGCGGGGCACAGCCAGTGATAGTGAGCACCCGCCTCTAACCTGCTGACAAGGAGCCTCCTCAGCCACCGTGCTGCCTAGAAACCAGAAATAGGTGGACCAGCTACTGTGGGAAAATGACATAGTTCTGGGCACACGGGAGTGGGGGGGGAGGCATGGGGACTAAGGGTGACAATTATAAGCAATCAAGAGAATGGGAACAAAAACGCCTTCATCCCATGTGCCATGGAGAAATAACCAGCACACAGCTTCACACTGAGCTCCTCCTAGAGGTGAAGATAAAGAGTCCCTGGACCATGGAGAGGATGGTGGCAGGGAGGAGGAAGGATCAGGCAGGGAATGCTTTGGACTCTGCTTAGCCTCATCTCCTTCCAAAAAAAGCACAAAAACCAAGTTAGGACATGAACCTATCAGATTTTTTTTTTTAATTTTAATTGATGATCAGAAGTGATAATGAAGAACAGAAGCCTAGACAGTTTATTAAGGAGCAAAGTTTGGTCACTTGTATCTAATTAAAATGCACATGCCCTTTGACCTAATGACTGCTCATTCATGCTTACTCTAAGAATATTCTTCCTTTTTCCCCTACTTTTTCTTATTTCTGGATAGAATCTTATGGGGCTCACACTGGCCTTGAATTCACAACCTTGAACTCATGATTTCCCGCCCCCCCCAAGCACCAGGAAGGTGGATATGCCTCCATACTCAACCCTGAGAACACTGTGGTGATATCACAAACAAACTGAATCTTTCCAGTTTCCACCAGTGAAAGACCAGTTCACTGCAACAATGTCCCCTGAAGCCATTTCTTTTGAAACAGGAAAAACGCAGACATGGTACAATGGTCCTGAAATCCCCGCACTCAGAGGGCCGAGGCCAGCCTGGGATAGCCTCTGGAGACACAAATTTATCACAGACTGACAAAGTGACAAAGCCATATTACAAGGTAACTCAAGGCTTTTCTATTTCATTTAAACTCATTATTTTGATCAATTGCCATGAAGTTCAAATTACCACCCTCATACATTTTCTTTTTCATGGTTTTTGTCTCATTCTTTCTTTTATGTGGGTTTCTTTTATTTGTTATGTTTTTTTCCGAATAGCCCCTCATCGCCAAGACTAGCTGGCCAGTGAGGCCTCCAGAGAGTCTTTCTATCTCTGCCCCCTGCCCAGTACAGCCACACCTGGCTTTTACATGGGTGCTGGGGTCCTGACCTGCTGAACCATCTCCGATCAATTACTACTCTTTTCAGGCCCTTAGCGCTACACAAATGCTGCACTCCTGCTTCTCTTGGCCTCCCAGGTAGAGCCCAGACTCCTCAGCTTGACTTAGAAGGCCTTCCTGAACCTGCTCAAAGTGACCTGGTACCTCTTTGTACCTATTTCTCCTCTGCTGCTTTATTTCCAATGCTGTACAGCATCTTCTAGGCTCTGACTTTGACCTGTACCGACTGCTCCTTTGACCCACTACTAACCCAGGGCCTACCTCAGTGTGTGGCACACAACAGGCTCTATAGAGCTTGGTCAGCTGTGCATGGGTGAGGCCATCTATAGAGCTAAGATTCTGACTCACACGGGGGTCCATGCTTGTTAATGTCATGACTCTTTCTATAAGTCAAAATCTATAAGCACAACTGTGTGGTCAGCAAGTGGTATCCAGGGACCTGCTGATGTGCCAGACATTATCCCTTGTAGTGCTAGCAAGGCCCTTGGGGTCTGAGAAGAGCCTGTGTCAATATGTCACCCAGAGGTAGAAATGCTTTTAACCAATCAGTACAGCCTTGCCTTCCTCCCTCAAAAATCCCTTCTTGTCCCACACCTCACCCTCCTCCACGACCCTATGCCCCACCCTGCCTTTGTGCAGGTCACCTCCATCTCTAGCCTATTGCTTTTGGATGCTTTTATTTTGAAACCTTAGGAGGGTTCTGAAAATGTGTGACCCGTTTTCCCTACCAGAGTCTGTCCACAGGGCTTGGAAAGCTTTTCCTTAGCACATGGCACTGTGAACACCCATCTGGACTCAGGCTTTTGCCTAAAGATCCTTTACTCCCATCACCCTAACCCTCAGAATGGGGACACTAAGCTTGGAACCTAAACAAAGGTCAAGGCAAGGCCTGGGGGTACAGGTTCTGAAATCATGGAGAAACTGAGGCAAGAGGATTGTAACCCAAGACCTGCTTGTGTTAACAAAAAAAGGAGAGACCTTATATTAAAAAATAAAAAGTCAAAAAGACTGCTGTAGTTGTAATTCTGTGGCAGAAAACTCGGTTGACATGTGAAGGGCCGCAATTGAATCTCTAGCATAGAAATCAATACACAAACAGGCAAGACCCCAAACCCCCAAACAACATCAAGAAAAAGCCTAAGAGGGGCTTACAGCCACCCAACCAGACAGTCAGCTTGCAACTGGACCTGCCTTTGAGACAGCAGTCTAGTAACGCCCAAGATACTTGAGAGTGTACCTGTAGTCACACTGTAGCTTGGGAGGCTGAGGTAGGAGAATTATTTGGGCTCAGTAGCTCAAGGTTGGCTTGAGGATCACAGGGAGGCTCTTGACTGAAGACTCCAAGGCAGCTGAACTAAAGCTCCAGGCCGTGTGGACCTTTGGACAGGGAACACTGCCTTTCTGGGCCTGAGCCTCAGCTGCCAGGTAGGTGACAGTCTCCAAGGGGAGAGGCTCTCTCTGTGTGTCTGTTTCTCCACATTCCTCAGGATATCCATCTCGGAAAGTGTGGTATAGTCTGAAATATAGCAGGGGTGTGTAAGTGGGTCTTCCACAAAGAGGAGGGTCTTGGGGAGGGTAATGCTGCATCACTCTGGCCATCCTGGGCCTCCATCTACTTGTAAATAACCCACTCTATCTATTCTGCTCACAAAAGTACTAATGAGTGGAGGCAAAACCCCAGGTGACCTGGTGCTTGTCCCAATCTCCTCCCCTAAAAGAGACTCTGTGCCAGTCCATGGGTATCCAGGAAGCAGAGGATGCTCTGAAATGAGACAAAGGAACTTGAGTCCTTTATGGTCCCTGTCACCTCTGTGATGGTCTTAGCTGTGTGTAGAATATTATTTTAAGGTGTGTTACTTTTGTTTATGCTGTAGAGCATTTATTTAATGATGGAAAGACGTGATGCTTTTGTTTAACTCCGTGGAAGCTGTGTTGCTTTGCCTGCCTAAAACACCTGATGGTCTAATGAAGAGCTGAATGACCAATAGCCAGGCAGAAGAAAGGATGGAGAGAGGGGCTGGCAGGCAGAGAGAATAATAGAAGGAGAAAGCTAGGAGAAAAAAAAAAGAGCAAGAGGGATCGGGGAGGAGGATATCAGGGGCCAGCCACCCAATCAACCAGCCACCCAGCCACCCATCCATACAGCCACCCAGCCACACAGC
>PVIH01010318.1:0-76288 GCA_004025045.1 Sigmodon hispidus
GAGGGGGAAGAGACCTTGAATAAGGATATACAGGGATGGAAAAAAAAATTCAGAGGGAAAGATGAACACAAAGAAAATATAGGTGTAGCAATCTTATTTGTTTTTCTACCCTTGATAAGCCATGCTTATCATTCTTATCCTCTGTATAGTTATTGTTAACTCTTCCACATTTTAAATTCTTTTTACTGTGTTTTTTTTTGATAAATACAAAATAAAGAAGGAAAAAAAAAAGAAAAATCAAAAAAAAAACACATCAAAGAGATTGTAGATCATGATCAAGTAGGCTTCATCCCAGAGATTTAGGGAAAGTTTAACATATGTAAATTGATAAATGTAATCTGTAATATAAACATAATAAAAGAAAAAACACTTGAGTATCTCATTAGATGAGCAAAAAACTTTGGACAAAATCCAACATCCAAAGTCCTGGAGAGATTAGAATATAAGGGACATATCTCAACACCATGAAGTTTACAGCAAGGACATAGGGAACTTCAACTTAAATGAAGAGAAACTCAAAGCATTTCCACTAAAATCAGGAACAAGACCAGGTTGACAAGGTTGACCACTCTCTCCATACCTATTCAACATACTTCTAGAAGTTTTAGACAGAGCAATAAGACAACTAAAAAAAAAAAAAGAAGAAGAGAAAAGAAAAAAGTGGATAGAGATATAATAGGATATAAGGGTAGATTATTGAACCTATTTTAAAAAAACAATTACTAGCTTCAAATATTTTATACTGGATTGGATATTTTGGATATCATATACAAATTGTGAATATTGATATAAAGTTGAGATTAATTTTGTTACTGTACATATATCTCTGTTCAAGGTATTATACTTATAGAGTTCATCTAACAATGGAATACAAATTGCTAGTCCATGGAAGTTATTATTATTGACTAATTAGAATATAAAGAAAAGTAAGTTAGTAGTTAGACATTACAATCAAACTCATAGTCATATTAGATATGTTTTCAAGATCGTATATGTTTTAGATGAACAAGTCTTCTTCAAATACTTCAGAGATCCAAAGAATATGGTATTTAAGATATTTTTAAAACATAGTTTCTTATTATTTTTATGACAATGGGATATCTGCTCGTGGCAGCACCAATCTATTTCAGAGAAGATTATGAACATTAAAGAAACTCCTCCATATGAGCTGATCTTTGTGACAAAAGTTAGCCACTGGACAAGAAAGTATTCTTGCCTTGACTGCTAACAATATGATATTCAAAATGGACAAGCAGGAGACACACACAAAAAGGAATTGCTAAACCTTGCTAAGACAAGGTAGGAAGATCTCTGAGAATATTCTACTTCACAGAGAAGTCTGTCAGACATGCTAGGCCTATAGGCTGAAGACAGATGCTTCAACAACACAGAAGAAATTTGAGTGACTCTCCAGGCAGCCAGCTGTTTCATTTCTTACATTTTTTTGAAAGTTGCTTGCTTTCCCATGCTATTTACTTAATATTATTTCCTTCTTGGGTCTCTGAGAGATTTGAAGATGAGGTAGTTAATAGTGATAGTTTTAGAAAAGAAATTCACTTAGAAGTTAAAGTGTATAAGTTTAAAAAACATCAAAATATAGTTTTTAGTAACATAAGTTAGAAACAAAGTGGATTAGGTACAACTTTCAGACTCACAAACATAGGATAAATAATGGAATATTTTCTTTGAATTTGTCAATTGTTAACAAACCAGACATTCTTCATGTAATTATTGTTTGTATATATCGTGTGTAATTATTGTACCTATTGAACATGTTTTTTCTTATATTAGTTATAACTTTATTATTTTTGACACAAAAGGGGATATATGGTGATATGTTACATATTTAATAAAACCTGGAATATCAAGAGATCAACCCACAATCAAACTAAGCAGAGGTAGCTCCTGGAATTCCAGGGATAACAGAGCAGTGATAACTCACGTAGCACGATGGTCCAGAGATCTCTAGGAGTTCCAGGGATCCAGAGCAAGTCTGTGAGTACAAGGCCAAACAGCTGGACTTCAATGGCACACACCTTTAATCCTAGCATGAAGAATGTTGTTGTACACCTTTAATCCCATAACTCCAGAAACAGAAATCTTTCTGTGTTTCTGTGAGTTCGAGGCTAACTACCATTCATGTCTTTAATCCTAACCTGGATAGGATACAGCTGTGGGAAGAAGGTATTTAAGGCAGGCTTAGGAAGACAGCAGGCATTAGAAGTGACCAGGAGCGAGGTTGAGGAAGCTGGAAGACAGCTGGGTGAGGTTTGACTGTGGTGTTTTTCTCTTTGATATTTCAGCCTTTCCCTGATAGCTGGCTCTGTGTTTCTTTTAATACAACTAGAATTCGTGCAACACTTCATGAAACTGAAAACCTCTGAATGGAAAAGGATACCATCATTCTTAGAAAATGGCAGCCTACAGGAAAAATAGTTTTATCCACTACATATCCAATAGAGATATAGATATCCGAATATATATATAAAGAACTCAAAAAACTAGATATCAAGAAAACAAATAGCCCAATTTGAAAAATGGAATATAGATCAAAACAGACTGATCAAATGATGAAATGCGAATGTCTAAGAAACACTGAAAGTAATATTCATCATCCTTGGAAATGCAAATCAAAACTACTTTGACATCTTATACTCATCAGGATGGCCAAAGTTAATTAACAAATGATCACTCATGTTGGTGAGGATATGAAGTAAGGTGAACACTCATCCAGTGCTGGTAGGAATACAAACTTATACAGTCACTACAGAAATCAGTGTGATGGTTCCCTGGGAAGCTGTAAATTGATCAACCTCAAGATTCAGCTTTACTACTCTGGTCATATATCCAAAGGATCCTTCATCCTTCCACAGAGACGCTTGCTCAACCATAATCATTACTATTCTATTTGTAATAGCCAGAAACTGGAAACAACATAGATGTCGCTCAACAGATGAATGGATGAAGAAAAATTGGTACATTTAAACCATAAAATGTTATTCAGTCATTTAAAAATAAAATTATGAAATTTTCAGATAAATCTGTAAAGACAGAAAAAAATCATCCTAAGTGAGGTAATTCAGATCCAGAGAGACAAATGTATTTATGTAGATTAGGATATGAGCTGTTAAGCCAATGATATCCTAGTACAACCCATAAATCACAGAGATCAGACAGAGTAAGGGACTAGAGATAGGAGCAGATAGATTTCCCTGGGAAAGGTAAATAGAACAGCTATGGATGGATAGGGGAGCTGGAATGGGAAGATCAAGTGGGCAGAGTTTATTCTGTTAATATGGCAAGTCGCTTCACTGATTTTGCATGCTTGCTTTAAATCACAATATAAGTAACAAACAAAGATACAAAGATCTTAAGTATTTGATGAGCTTTAGCTCAGAACAGTCTAGAAACAAGTTGGCTCACACCCAGAGTGCTCCATCCTGTCATTTCATTGTTTTCTCCCTTGTGACAGCCTTTGCCAGGGACTGTATTTGGATTTCATGCAAATAAAAATATTCAGGTTATATGCCTTTGCCCTAGATTTCTAACTAGAAATGTTTTTGAAGTGTATCCACTCTGTTTCATATGTTGATGGCTCATTTTTTAACTGCCAAGTAATGTTCCATTGTCTGCTTAATCACACTATTCATTGTACAGCCATATTCAATTTGTTTGTCTCCTCTTCTATAACCAGGCTTTTTGGTTATTTTCAGTTTGAGTTGTTTAGGAATAGCAGCCCTGTAAACATTCTTACACAAGAATGGTGACACACAGTGCAATTTCTAACGCCTATAATAGAGTGAAGTCCAGTGACCTTTCTAAATGAATCTACTCTGCTAGGTGGTAGATCTCCTGTGTGGACTCCCATTACCTGCAGCTAAAAGCATTTTGGCATCCTCTATGCCATTTTTCATCTATTTCTTTTTATTCCTAATGCATTAGCAAGATCTTTCATATAATGGAATAAATGGCTATTCCAGCTTTGCTTCTGCTCGTATGGAGAAAATGTTCGATGTTTTAACAATAAATTGCTAAACTCTTGTCTGTTATATGGATAGAGCTTTCTTCCACTGGGGTCTTCCCATGTAGCTCTGGATGGTCTAGAACTTACAATGGCCTCTCAAGTGCCTGGATTATAGCTGTGGGGCTTCCTACGGATATTCTCTATAAGGTTTTATAAACTTATTTCTCCTCTTGCAATAGTGTCTTTAGCATGATGAGATGAGGGAATTGACCACTTGTTTTTGTTGTATACACTTAGATACATGACTTATCAACTGGTACTGTCGCTGTGCAGGCTTTGTTTAGGTAACCATATTGCTGAGACTGCATTAGGCCACCTTCCTTGTCAAATATAGAAGATGCTATCTAGCAAATGTCCCATCCTTGTCCTCTGGCTCGTTTAAACTTTCTGATCCCACTTTTGTGATGACTCTCCAAGCCTTGTGTGTAGTGGATGTGCTTAAAATATATTACTTGGGGCTGGAAAGGTGCCTTAGCAGGTAAGATCACTGCCTACTCTTGCAGAAGACCCTGGTTCAATCCCCAGCTCCCATATGGCAGCTCAAACCTGACTATAACTTCAGTTCCAGGATATATAATGCTCTCTTTTGGCCTCCATGGATACTGCACTCCCATATGATATATATATATCACATATATCCACATATAGGCATGCAAACATACATAAAATAAAATTAATTTTAAAATTACTTTTTATAATGATATAAAATCTACTGGAAAAAATCTTTCTTGAAGGGTGAGATCTACACTTATCTGTGGGTATAAAAATAACTATTTAGAAAGCAGTTAAGAAGAATGATGTGAATAAAATAAGGATATTTGAAAGAAAAAAAAGAATGATGTTTATTTCAAAAAGAGGCAGAAGTAGGTTTTTCTCTAGGGCTCATGGCCACAAGCCACTGGTAGCTGCCTAAGTATTAGTTGAGTACCAAACATGAATTCCCTCCAGACCCCATCTAGATAAAGAGCTACAGGTGATGAATGGCTGCTAAGAGAGAATCATTGACATCAACCTGCTCCAGGGACAAGTCCCCTGATAGTTTCAAGTACACAATCCTAAGCAGGTTCAATATAAATACACATTGTGTGTGTGTGAGTGTGTGTATGTATGTATGTATGTGTGTATATATACATATATATATATAGTGTGTGTAAAACAATAATAAAGGTCACAAAATAGTTAAAATAAGTGCTTGCCACAAAATTCTGATGACCTGACTCCAATCTCTGGAAATTATGTAAAGATGGAGAGAATCAACTTCATAAAATTGTTCTCTGACCTCCACATACACCATGGTACAATTTTGATCCTGACCATTATGCACACATCAAACACACACACACACACACACACACACACACACACACACACACACACCGATGATAATAATAAAACATTTTATATTATTAATCTTTTCAATTAAGTATCTGTTGTTTTGTTTGATTTTCTGTCTGTATTCTATGTTAGGTATCTTAAATCTCAATTCTTTTTCTAAAAGATTTATTTATAAGTGGGTATGGTGACATATACCCTTAACTCCAGCACTCTGGAGACTGAGGCAGGAAGGTCTCTGTGAGTTTGTGGTGAGCTTAGTCTATATAGCAAATTCCAAGACAGCAAGGACAACATAGAGAGATGCTGTATCAAAACAACATATATAACATAGATATGTATTATATAAATATATTTTAAATATTATATATTCATATAATAACATCATATATAAATATTTTCATATATTTATATATTATGTTACATGTATAAGTGTTTGCCTGTATGTCTGTATGTGCACCATATATGTGCAGTGGCTACAGAGATATTATCCCTGTAATAAGAGTTATGGATGGTTGTGAAGCACCATGTGGGTACCGGGAGTTAAACCCAAATCCCCTGGAAGAGTAGCCACTGCTCCCAACTTCTGAGCATTCTCTCCAGCCCTTTAGTTCTTATGTATTATACTCACCTTAGTCATTTTACTTTCTTAAGACAAAAACATGGTTTATTTATACAGTTTTGATTTCATATTTACATGCTGAGTTATAAACTCCCTTCTGAAGACCATTACCCATGAATACTTTGCCAATAATACACTGAGTTTTTATTTTGTTCTGTTCAAGACATTCCCACTCCCAGCGTGAAATCTTCTTTGATCCATGGATTATTTAATAATGTGTTGTTTTATTTATAATACATGTGGGTCAAGTGTTTTATTGTTAATTATTTCTCCTTTAAAATCATGACTAGAGAAGAGTCTATATTTTCACTTCTTAATATGCATTCGTATACCCAGGTGTCATCTGATGAAAGTGTGCTGTGCATTTGAGGAGAATGCCCACTGTGCAGTGATTCCATGTATCACATGGTTCACAGAGTTTGCAACACGCCACTAAGAAACATTTTGCCTATACCATCAAGTAACTAAAGACCGGAAAAAACCTACCAAAATGATTATTATGGGTCCAATATCCCCCTCTTTGTCTATTTTGTGAATCTCCATTGCTAGGCGATTATAAACTCAAGAGTACCATGTCTCCTAGGAACTTTATCATTTAATCACCGTGTCCTTCTTGGAATTTGAAAAATTTGAAAATGTCACGGCCACTCGGGTGTCCCACACTCAATAAGTCCTGTCTGTCCTCTTTCTCATAAGTGCCTTCACTCTCCTTCCCCTGCTCAGGGAGAAAGCCAGCATGTGTGAGCTCTCCCGTCTATTTCCACTTCCATATTCACAGCACTCTTGTCATTAAAGTTTGCTTCTCATGAGAAGCATCTGTCAATTCATTGTTTCCATTTTGAATCAGCCTCATGGTGTTGACTTGTCCATTGAGCACTTAGTCTGTTACTTATAGACAATAATTCAATGCTTCTTATAAAAGAGCATTTGCCTCTCATTTTAAAGTTTGCTTTTAAAAAAAACTAATTTGTTCTTTATTCTACATTATGGTAGAGACATATTCCTATCTAGTATTCCATGTTATTTCTCTGACAGCTTAGTTGCTCCTAATATATTGTTTGCATTGCAACCTTGAGGTTAAAGTTTTTTTAATATTTATCTTTCCTTCACAGTGGAATCACAGAAGGACCTCACATCCACATGTCCCATATTACTGCCTCTGTTTCTGTGTCTGTGTGTGACACTGTACCTCCCTCCATGATTAAGATGTTTTGTGACAGTTATGTCCCATATCACTGCCTCTGTTCCTGTGTCTGTGTGTGACACTGTACCTCCCTCCATGATTAAGATGTTTTGTGACAGTTATGTCCCATATCACTGCCTCTGTTCCTGTGTCTGTGTGTGACACTGTACCTCCCTCCATGATTAAGATGCTTTGTGACAGTTGCATTGAATAATTATGATCACACCAACATATCTATCTACTCGAGATGAATCAAGTGTGTGAGGGTTAGGGTTAGGGTTAGGGTGGAGAGACTATCTCTCACACAAGTAGTGTTTACTTTTTCCAGAAGTTTCTCTTTGCTCAAAGACCTAGGCTTCTAATTACATTATGATTCATCTTATACCCGAAAAACCTCATTCAATGATTTTTGTTCAAAGAGACTGCATTATACAAACTTTAGTATTTGTTCATTATATTGATTAACTCAACATTTTACTAAACAAGTCTGTATCTTTTTCTTAACTTTCACAGGTTATTTTCTCTTATTATGAGTTTATAGGTTGACAGTTTTTATTGATCTGTACTTTAGAAGATTATAATGACATATCTACAGCCAACACAAGGCCAAACAAGGTCAATGACCAGCTGCTTGTATTTGCATATCACTCCCTAATCCTGACTCTGAGGTTTAGGCATACTATACCATATTCCAGTTCTTCCTCCTGCCACACTTTCAAGAATAGTGCCTACAATACTGTAAAATGCTGACCACATTCATGTCACACTTTTCTTAGTTGTGAGTGTTTGGATTATTATTTCCCATATTTGGGCATCACAGTAATGTGCTTACATGCAAGTCTTCATATAGAATATTGATGCATTCACACTAACATATAGCGCCTAAGAGTAGAAGGGGAGAGGTGGATAGATATTTGGATGACCCACCCAATTGTTTGCCCAGTGACTTCCCAACTTCGAGCACCCATGGCTGCACTTACCTGCTTCTCTTTGGTCTCCCCAACATTAGGCTGCTGCTTCTGATTCTGACCTAGCCTCTGGATGGCTACTGGAATCTCACCCTCAGTGATGCTCATGGCATGATTGGCTGAAGGCTTCTAGCCATCGTGGGGGGTTTATCTTCTTACTTTTGAGCTCCTGGATCTCTGGGTGTTCCAGAAAAACCTCTCCAGTACCTCAGCATATACCTCATTTGCAAGTAATTCCTCCTGGGTGTATCTGTTATCCTTTCAGTGAATTTTATTATTTCTGCCAGAAGATTTTTTACTTTTCTAGTGTCTAAATTTAAATTTGTTTTATGTTATGACTCACGCATCTGGTGTCATATCCAAGAATCTTGCCTAATCCCAATTCAGGAATATTTGTAAATTTTAGTTCTGACATTTAAATCCAGAATTCACTGGAGTTCATTTTTGTGCATGGTGTAAAGCAGGGGTCACCTTAGTTAGTAAGTTTCTAACAGTCTTGGCATCCTTGGACCACTTAATCCAGTTCCCAACTTTCCTGTTCAGTCTCTTGAAAACTTTGCTGACAGTTTCTAGTAAACATGACTGTTTGTTACTGAACTTTCAGTTGGATGTCATGGGAAATGCTAGTCCATGTGTTGTTTGTGAGTCCATTAGCTATGTGGGGTGTGCCACTTGCTTCTTGTTGGCTCTCTGCCTAACAGAAGATGGCTTTATCACCTATGAGTAACTCGAGAGCATGGGGGAGCTTTTGTCTGTTTGAGGATCCCTATCTGCCCTCCCTGGGAAACTCGCAGAAGGGATTAGTGCCTGATTGACCCACTCAAACTGAGCTCTGCTGGTGACTATGATCAGGCAGCTATCAGGGGCAGAAGCTAGATGTTCCATGCATAAACTGACTGTAATACATACCATCATTTTATGGGACTCGGGAACAATGTATTTTGAAATATTTAACAACCTGGGCTATGAATGAAACATGTCCGACTCTCACCTGCCCAGTTGTCAGACATAAGATTACTGTACCCTCAAATTTATGCCCTTAAATGTCAATGCCTCCTGGTTCCTCTGCTCAGGGCAATGTGGGCTGAATTGATAAGTTGTGGCTTCTAGCATCGTGTGCCATGAGATTTCATGCACATATTTTGACATTTATCAGCTTAACTATCCATCAAATTTAAGAGTTTATATATATATATATATAATTCTTCTAGCAAAGTAGAAAATGGAATTGTTTAACTGAGTTATGCATGTGTTTACAGCTTAGAAGAGGCAAGGAGAACACGCCCAGAATGCAGTGTTAGAGTTGAAGCCCCATGGCCTGTAGAGCCAAGACTGGTGGCAGGAGCCGAAAGATCATTTGTAGTAGACAAAGGAAGCAAACTGGCTGGTTGTGCTTAAGGCAGCTACTGGTGAGGTACGAGAGCCATGTGCCCATAAATATGTGCAACCACCTCCACATCTGCTTCAAAATATTAATGCAGAATCATAGCCTTGACACCCAGTCACCCTTAGCTCTACAGAGATGAAAGGAAGTGTCCAAATGCCACAAGAAAAGAAGAAGAGTCAGGACAATGGGAGTGAAAAGCCCCAAGGATCAAAGGTGCCTAGGGCCCGTTAGATGCTGAGCAGGGGCCAGCTGCCAAATTCGGTCTAGAAGGTTGGTCATTCTCAGTTTTACACACTGGGCCCTGGACTCTGACTCAAGCTTAAACCTGCACTAGAACACTGCTGCCTGGTAACCAGCTCAAATCTGAGACAGGGCCACTGGCTGTCCTCACCAGGACACCAATGCTGGCTATTGCCAGACTTCAGCTTTCAACTGTGTTGTTGGAGGGTATCTTTATAGAACTACTGCTGTGTCCTTAAGACTTCAGGCTCCCTTCAGGGACAGTAGTCATATGAGAAAATACAGGAAGTAGACATTATCTTCCATGGTCTAAACTTACTGGCCCAGTGTTATTAAGGAAGGGCTTAGCAAACATTCTAATTTCTGCTAAGGCTTATGAATGGGAAGCAATAATCATACTCAGTTGGGCTGTGCATGGACATGGCTGAGCCCACTCTTATGCTCAATCGTATACCAGAAGCTTCAGAATGTTTGCCGAGTAGAGGATAGTGCCAATCACATGAAGATAAGCTCACAATAAAGCTGTGTCCCTGGGGAATACAGGAACATAGGAGGAGCCAATCACATGGACAGACATGCAACCCTCTTCCTTCCATATGAATTCCAAAGGCATGAACCAGCTCTTGCTTTTCATAGCAATTGCTCTTCAGAAACTTTCTATACCTAATGTCTGCAAGAATCACTTATTGTACTAGAAAGCAAAACAGATAGGGTATTATTAGTTCATTTTAAAGAGTCAAAATATCCACCACAAGTTAGTACACATCTGTTTATAATGGGCAGTGATGATTTTCAAAAACAAAACCAACTTCATGCTTTTGCTGCTTTCTTGAAGCTCAGCTTAGTGTGGGAGTTTTGGAAGCTTCTGTCTACTTCTCCTTCAGTTCTTGAAAAAAATCCTGTGTGGTAGCTTCCCATGGCAGAATGAGAGTGAAGAGGAAAACCTGTCAGTACTAGAACAGAGTTCAGATCGCCTGGAATCCTGAAACTCACTTTGAAGTGTGTTTAGACACACTTTAGTGTATGTCGACATAGCTGTTGGGTAACAATGTCAAGAGCAGAGTGAACAGGACAAACCTGTCTAGTCAGAAAAATGGACCATACCACACACTACATACCACACAGGACATACACGCAGACACACACACATCATACATTATACAACACACAAACACATACATACCACAAAATCAATCACACCATATGTGTACACACTACATACCACACGAGAAACCACAGATTTCCTGCCTCTTATTCCTTTCATATACGCATACCCATGACGCATATCTTACGCCCCACATATATTCCACTATACAAAGAAACAGTGGGAGAAGGATATTTTAGTGACTCCATGGTACAAACATGAGACACTTAAGGACACAGGGCAGGAGCAGACAGAGCAGGCTTTGTTGTTGGGTCTGAGGGCTGAAGTGAGATGTGACCATGTTACCATAATGCCAGGATGCCCTGAGGAGACCTCTGCTACATGTGCCACCCATGAGGCCAGCTCTGATCTGCAGAGCTGGGTTTGAGTAGCCTGGACACAAAAATGAAAGCCTGAATGGGCTTCCTGAGCTGTCCACAGTCAGTTGTCCATGGTCTGTTCTCTGGGCAGTGGCTTTGCTTGGGTGGTGTTTCCCAGACACTGCTCCAGCCATCAACCTTCTGTGAGTAACACAGAGCAACAATGGTTAGGGCTGCTTCCTCTTCTAGTTTCATAAGCTGCTTCTGCTTTCCCATGAATCAAGACTCAGTGCCACAGGTTTGTGCTTTCTATGGCCCGAGTCAACAGCCTGTGAACTAAATTTTTGATGAATTCAACTGTGAAATATTCACAACCTGAAAATCTATTCTATGGTTCATGTTTTTATCATTTTTTTCTATTTGGTCCAGTAAATGCATCAGAAAATATTGGCCCTGGTGCAGCATGGAGGACGAGGCAAAGAGGAGGAGGCTTCTTCCAGCAAATCCTCTACCCACCCACCAGAACAAGTATTCTGAGAAGATAAAGGAATGGATGGTGGAGACGAGGGCAGGTGACAGGGGTGCCTAGCTCCTCCTGCTGTAGACTATCCTAAGAGTGATGCTTGGAATGGAGCTCATAATTCAGTCAATAAAATGTCATTTATGTAGAAAGATGCAGAAATGTACGATGACTGTTAGAAAAGATGGCTGTATTATAAGGCTCAGATTTGAAGGGAAAAACCGTGAAAGCTGGTTCACAGATGGCTGTTCAGTCACTGTATCATTTTTCAGGTTGTTTGGGACATTCAAAACACAGGTTGGCAGAGGAAGGAGCAAGGTCTCCAGTCAGTCTTATTTGAAATCTACTGATTGGTTACACTACACAAAACACTTTGTTTTAATCTGGAATCACCATTGCCTGGTCCTCAGCTTGGTTTCAGTGACACTGCTTTCGGGGTCTTTGCTCTCACCTGATCACTCAAACTGGCCACACTGCCTCAGCACCTAGAAAAGACAAAGTTTTGGGTTCCTGTTCCTAGGACTCTTCTTTTTGAGTGATCCCCAGGGAGCCTTCAGAGCTGGTATCACACTATACAGGGGGGAAACGGAGGCTAGCAACATCACTCTTGTAAAAGTAGGGATCCAAATTTGGGTGTTCTTGGGTCCTAGAACATTTTGTCTACTTTATGGAAGCCTTAACTTCTCAGGAAGCATAGGAAAGCCCCCACTGTGGATATATATTATATATTTAATAAAATTTGAATACTGAGGAGAGAGTATTTAGGTAAATTTTAGGCAGACAGCTGAGGAAACTCTTAAACCTTGAATACAAAGATAAACAGCTGAGTCAGCCACACAGACCTTTAATCCCAGAACAAGGAGAGCCCGGAGTGGTGACCTCCACCCTTGATCCCACAACTCCAGAGACAGAACTTCTTCTGTTTCTGTGAGTTCAAGGCTACATGCCTTTAATCTTAACCTGGATGGGTATATAAAGGCTTGTAGAAACCCTGAAAAGACAGAAGCGTCTGGCAGAAGCAACCAGAAGCAAGCCTGAGGAAGTTGCAAGACAGCTAAATAAAAATTGACTATGGTGCTTCTTCCTCTCTCTGATATTTCAGCCTTCCCCCAATAATTGGCTCTGAGTCTCATTTATAATACTACACACCCCCATCCTTACAGATATTGTCAGCTGTACAAACTTTCATTAATTTAGAGGGAAATATGTCTTTGAAGTCAGGATGCAATCCATTATTGGCCCATTGTCCAGTGTGAGAGAAGTATCATGCTCCTTGTACATACGTACTCACAACCAACATTAGGCCAGCTGCCCTTTAACCACAAAGATCTAAATACCATTCCATACCATTTTAATACAAAGGAGAAACTGCCATCAACAGAAAATTCATAGTGCTTTGTGGATGAATGTTGAAAGTGGAGACCCCCTTCCAGTAGTCACATGAGGGGTGGGTACCTCTGGGCTTCCAATGGGCTGCTTTTCAGTTCAGGCATGTCTTGAACTCCATTCTCAGGATGCTGGGGCTCTTGGGTTCTCACAGGTTAGGCAGTTCTGCCTGCTCACACACCTCACCAGGCTCAGGTCTGCAAATGTCCAGTGCTTTTCCTTCCCTTCCCAAGACTTTGTGACTTGGAATATTTTGTCCATGTGGGCCCTTAGAAAGTTGACAGGTGTCTGTGACAGCACAAAACTGATACTTAGCTAGTGAGAAGTGCCTAGGTGCTACCTGATGCCATGGTCATGGCTCCATATTCGAGTCTCTCCTCCCAGAGACAGAGGGTCCAACACAGGCCTAACAAATGCTAGTATCAGGAGTCTTTCTCTGCTATTCAGTTACTGTGCAGTTTTCCATCAGGAGCTGGGACATTCTAAACACAGAGCAAAGAGACAATAATATCTTAAATTAGGCATATTTAAAATCTATGTCTACTGAATAGTGACACTACACATATAATTTTCTCTAGTATTTGGAACAACTGTAATGTGGGCCTCAGCTTCACTTAGGGCCTTCAGCAAGACCCTGGGTGCCGCCCCAAATTCCCAGGCCACTCACTCCAAGAGCTGCAGAAAAGAACATCACATATTATTTAGGAGACCCACATTGACACTTGACACTAGTGTGCTTTCCAAGAACAGTGGGCTGAGGAAGCAAAGAAGGAACTGGACAGTGTCATGGGCAAAGTCACACACAGTAAATCAGTGTGGTGAGAAGGAGCATCACTTCTGTGTCAGCACCAAAGGACCAGCATGTGTGTCAAGGCTGGATCCACCTCAGCCAGGAGTCAAGGATGTCACAGCATGGGACAGACTGAGGGGAAAGAGATGTGAGATCAGGTCCTGGTGCTGAGGAGCACTGGCTTCAGATACCATGGAAATGAGTCACCAGGAGAGTGGATACAAGTGTCACACTGGATTTTCATTGTGTAATAGAGAGCCTCTCATCTGTGGGACAAATAAAGCATATCCAGGAACACATTGAAAATAGTTGGAAGAGAGGACTTGCTGACGGAGGAGAGGATGAAGTGTGCAAGAGTGGAGGCTGGCAGAGGCAGTGAGCCAGTGACATAAATCCCAGACAGCACTTGTGTGGGCAGCATGAAGCTAGTGTTGTCACAGTTCTGTGACTCTAATCACATTTCTACTCCTCCAGAAGTGTCAGCCACACATGGCTGATACATGAATGTGGGGGTGGGCTCATCCAAAGCTGGGCTTTTCTAGCCAAGAGACTATGTTAAGAATGGTCCTTTGCATCCAAGATGAGATAGGGTGTTAGGTGAAGGGGCTACAGGTAGAACGATTATAGACAGCAGCCAGGCTCATGAGGCCTGTGGCTATCCTCCATACCTTATACTATTCACATGTCAACCTATGTCAAAGTTGTGAACCAGCTCCCATTGTCTGTCCTCTTACAGATGAGAAACCAGAAGACTTTCCCAGAACCACAGAAAACTATGAGTGACCTAAGCAGTTAGATGTCCATGAGTCACAAGCCTCCCCAAATTCAGAAGCCTACAGGAAACTTCCAATTTCCATGTGTCAACAGCTGCATTATTCTGTTCACTCTGATCTTGGAGCAAAGATGAAGCTGCTAGTGTTCTCAGCTCTTCAGCAGGTGGACAGCCTAGCTGGGATGCTCTTGGCTAGCAGATGTCAGGGCAGCTATGAGGGTCCAGATCTGTTCCCCACAGTTCTTCATTCTCTGCCAGCCACCTGAGTTTGTCCCCCAGAGCTGGGCCAGCATTATCAAGCAAAGCCAGTTGTACACTAACTATCCCCTCACGTCTGGGCTGCTCAAGAGATAGACAAGCCACTAAAGCCTTGGAAGGAGCCACAGGTATTCCAGCAGGGAACTGATACACAAGAGATCACTGATAGTCATGTTCATGACCCATTTGATACAAGAGTAGAGAACCACTCCTAAGCTGTTAAGCTGGAGAGGGTAGCTGTGGTTAGCGTGGGACAGAAAAATGTATTACAAGGGAAATTGTGGTGAAAGATATGTGCCATGGAAGGACTGCACTAAATGGATCTAGTAAAGGTAAGAGCAGATTGACATGTTCAGGTATTGTTTATACTCAAAGGTGCAAAATGGGTGACTATATAACTCAGTATTCAAATCGTTGACCCAATCTTCCACAGAGACTTATTCCCGGGGGGGGGCAGCAGCTGTGTATGCACAGTGTTTATGTGCATTTTCCAAGTATTCTCAGTAAGAACATGCTATAATTATATATCAAAAAGGGTTTATTTAAGGAAAATCAAGTGAATTTTCCTTGTGTGTATGGTTTTATCTTGCTATTAGCTCAAAAGTTAGTCAGTTCTGAAGGTGGATGGGACACAGGTAGCCCTGAATCCATCATATCCGTCCCTTCAGACACTGAGCTATTCGGTGTGGTGAGATATCCATCCAGGGATCTGGGTCTCCAGGGTCAGTTCTGTCACAGGCTACAGTCCAGTCTGTTGGTAAATCTAATTGTACATGAAATACCAACCTGCGGACAGGACCGATAGAAAGCCACACCCACCTCTGGACAGATCCAAATAGAGAGTCAAACCCCACTTACAGATAGAGCCATACAGAAAGCAACACCTACTGTGGATAGAGCCATAGAAAAAGCTACACCTACTTGTGAACAGAACTATACAGAAAACCATACCTACCTATGTACAGATCAAATAGAGAGTCACAACTTACCTGTGGCCAGACCCAGGTATCCAGTGTAGGCTCAGGACTAGATCCAGGTCTGAGGGTCTGTTCACCATCCTTGGCTGGATGTACCACAAGAGTCAAAACCCTGCAGGCTAGGCTCAGAATTGGCTAATTCTAGAGCTTATAACAAGATAAATTCATGTACAGCATGATATCTTTCTATTAAAAAGATGTGTCACATTGAGGAAAGTCTGGGCCCCATTACAAACAAAAAACACCACCTCACACTCATTGTATATTCATGATGTGAAATAAATCTTTGTGAGTCTAAGTTGAAACAGAATAAATAGAAGATAGATAGATAGATAGATGATAGGTAACAGATAATTAGATGATAGATTGGATGGATGGATGGATGGATGGATGGGTGGGTGGATGGATGTGAGATTGATGGTAGTCTATAAATTATAGATGATTGATTAATTAATTGATTGGTGGTGAATATAAAGTTAAAAGCACCTCTTTGTTACAACATGATTCTAATGAATAATTGTGAACAATGTGATGAGGACATCACATCTGAGAACCCCAAAGGAGTCCATGTTGAGTAATGTACAGGAAAAGGTCGAGAATAGCACCTGGGTCAGTGCAGCTAAATGCCACAGATGAGAAAGAGCACTGTTCAGAGCCTTAGTATTTTAAACCTGTAAGATACTTGTGTTTGAGGGGCAGAAGTTGACCAAAAGCACCTGGTGACTCCCACACAAATGTATACAGCTTCCCTGTCAGCCTGAAACCCTTTTAAGACAGAAAGTTACAAATAGTTATAAAAAGTTTCTGGCCTGGTCTTTCCAGCCTAGCCCCAAGGTTCGGACCCACTCTCAGCCCCATTGCCAGACATATTGCTAGCTAGCTAGCTCTTTCATCTTAACTCAACCTATTTCCCGTAATCTTTTTAGACATGTGGCTTGATATCTTTTCTCAGAGCAGCAGGGTTGTCTTCTTTCCTCTGTGACTGCTGATGTCTCTGGTGATGTCTCTCTAACAACTCTGGTGGCATCTCTTTTCTGCTCTTCCTGTTCCCAGAGTTTTCTTAGTCTGGTAGCCCCGCCCACACTTCCTGTCTGCCTTCTGTCCTAAGTTATTATGAGGTTCAAATGGCTTCAGATTGCTCCAGGTCCTCTGTCTTCTGGGCTGCCCATGTCATTGTCTAGAATTATCCAAGCAATAATTCTGTCTGTGAGGGTACCACGTAGCAACAAGCATATCACCCAGAAAGTTATTTTAATAAGAATATTTTAGTCAGAATCAGTCTAAATATATTAAGTCTCCACTGAATCTAAGTTTTTTATGTTATTAAGACAGTTTATTTCTTTGCTCAAATTTCAATACAGGGGTGGATAAACAACCTTTCCAATATTTCCATTTCAGTTTTACTGACACATGATCACTAGTGACACTTTCTGTATTTTTCTTTCTCAATAGAGATGATTAATTGTTCTTTCAACCATGACAACCTTCTTGATTATAGTTTTTGCCTTCAGGGAATTTTGAAGCAATTGTATCAATAAAATCCAATTTGAGTGTATTAAATTATACATATCTAATTTGTCTGTGAGGTGCAATCCATTCCTCCATCAATCCCTAATCAATGATGGGGTCAGCCATTGTCAGCTTCTCTAAGGTCTGGCTACTTCTAAAAAAAACTCTATCAGCAGCATTAAGTGACAGGCAGTATTCGTTTCTCAGATGACCTTGTCTTGCTCTGGCCTACTGGTCTCTGACACCAGCTATGTTCCGTGTTTCTAAACTCCAGACAAAGCCACATTCTGCAGCTTTGTACTGTTGGGGACTCTCCACAGTGTATATCATAAAGTTCCCAAGTGCCTGTGTGATAAAAGCTAAACCCATTCAGAGGTTAGAAGTCTTAAGGAGTTTACAAGGATGTCTTAGATTATCAAGGGCATTCCATTTCCTTGAAAAGGATGGTGGGACCAGACCCTCCCTCTTTCTCTCCTTATCACTCAGCCAAGAGAACAATTTAGTCTCTTCCCCCTCCCTCTGCTGCTGCTAGCTCAAAGGGACAGGGTCAAGTGACCATGAGATGTTCAAACCTGAACCAGTATCATCTCCTGCCTTGTGTGCTGACTGTCAGAATGGTAGTCTCTAGGACCAAACTGGGATCCCATTCCACCTGCCAACCTTAGCCTCAGTCTTTGCAATTCCACCTCCCCATTGCACCCTCCCATTACTGCATCTGGTGCAATGACACATGATCCTGGCCTGTCCTCATTGTGTGGGTTAGCATTTGATCCTCACAGAAACCTTATGAGTCAACTCCTACCCATTTTGAAGAAATAGCCATCATTTCTACAAATATTTACATGTTCTTTCTTTTTTTTTTGTTTTTTTTTCCCTGAAATCATTCCTTTTTATTTTTAAAACATTTTTGTATGTCTGTATAATGTACACTGTGTGTACAGGTACCCACAAAAGCCAGAGGAAGGAAACAAATCTGGAATTGGAATCCCAGGTAGTTATGAGCGACCAACACCTGGAGAGCAAGTGCTCTGAACCCCTGAGCCCCTCCCCCTTCCTTTTTGTACCTGTGCTGCTGGGATTTGAACCTAGGGAGACATGCTTGTTTTCAAAGCACTCTGAGAAATTCCATCTGCTCAGGCTAGCCTAAAGTTCTCTATGTAGCTCTGGCAAGCCTAGAACTCAGTGATCCTCCTGCTTCAGCATGAGTACCACACAGATAAGAACCACCACACCCAACTCAGATGCGTTCCTTATGGGAGAACTGTAGCTTTTGACTGTGGCCTCAACAGTAGCAATGGGTGAGCTCTCTCACATTTGCTGCCGAGTACCAGCCCTCACTTTGCCTTCTCTGCAGAAACACTGTGCCCCGGTACTGGCAAAGCTACGCCCTCCACCTGACAATCAGGATGCCTACAGAGGAGAATTTGGGTCCCTTGGGCCTCTTCTCTGCTCTCATGTGGTGAAGGCCAGGGCCCAGGCTGCTCTACAAGCTCAGCAGGTCAACAGGACCACACTCACCATCACACAGGTGAGCTGCTGAGGGAGGAGACTGACAGGAATGTGCAGGTTTGGGACAAGACTTGCCACAGCCAGCACCTTAGGGAGCCTGATCCCACTCCCACCCTCAGTGAACTGCTAAGAGCAAGCACAACCCAGGTCTGCCTTCAATGCTGACATTTTCTTCCCGTGTGTCTTCATAGCCTGGGCCCACACTGACGCTCTCACAGGCCCCTCAGCCAGGGCCTCGTACCCCTGGCTTACTGAAGGTCCCCGGCTCCATTGCCTTGCCTGTCCAGACACTGGTGTCTGCCAGAGCTGCTGCTCCTCCTCAGCCTTCTCCTCCTCCAACCAAGTTTATCGTAATGTCCTCAGCTTCCAGTGCCTCATCCACCCAGCAGGTATGTAGAGCCAGGGGGAGGGATGTGAGGGGCACCTGGGGAAGCCTTCAAGTGAAGGCCTCAAGCCAGCAGCAGCAGTCTCCTGGATCTGCACGGGAACATGGGAGCAGAGGGAAGCAAAGACAGCGTGACCCCAGGCCTTCAGCTTTGAGACAGACACCACACTCCATAGTCACACTGCCTTTCTTTCTCTCCCAGGTCTTGTCCCTCAGCACCTCAGCTCCTGGCTCAGGCTCTACCACTACCTCTCCTGTCACCACCACAGTTCCCAGCGTGCAACCCATCGTCAAGCTGCACCCCCTCTACTGCACCCCCAAGCACAGCCCCTGCTGGGCCTGGCAATGTTCAGAAATACATTGTGGTCTCCCTTCCCCCAGCAGGGGAAGGCAAAGGAGGCCCCCCTTCTCATCCTTCTCCAGTCCCTCCTCCATCTTCTTCACCATCCCCGCTTGGGGGCAGTGCCCTCTGTGGGGGGAAGCAGGAAGCTGGAGATAGCCCTCCTCCAGCTCCGGGGACTCCAAAGGCTAATGGCTCCCAGCCTACTGGACCTGGCTCTCCTCAACCTGCTCTGTGACCTCCTCTTCTGCAGATTCCTACATGCACAAAGAACATGTGAGGGAGGAGGGAGGAGGCTGTTTCCCCCAGTGACTTTCTTTTTAGATACTGTACAGGAAGTTCCTCGGAATAAAAGTTGGATTTGTACGTTTGTGAGCCTCGCTGCGCCACATACCACAGAAAGGGTTAGTCTGTGGAATCTTCCTGGTCTTGGGACTCTTCCTGTCCAGATCCAAAGCCACAAGAAAGAAAATGTCCTCTTCCTTTTCAACTGTCTGCTGACTTTGCTGTCCGTACCACGGTTTGGGAGCTTCAAATCCGAATCACGTAGGCGTTGCTGTGGCTCAGATGTCGCACCCACTTGTGAGGGTTGGCACTACCACAGGCGCTAAAGGACAGCCTAAGGAAGCGAACCTGGAGGCCAGAGCATGTGTGCCGAGGGAATTCAAAGGAGAGGCTGGCAGGACCCAGCCCTAATGGGGGCGCTGAGGGGGAGGGCCCATGGCTGGGAGGCCCCTGTGAGCCAGGGACATCCATCTGGAAAAGGCCTGAGAGTTGAGAGCCTCCCTGTACCCGGGGCAGGTCCCAGTGGAGGGCTCCTTCTACCAGCTCTGCCTTCTGGTCTGGGCTGCTCAATTCCTGAGACAGGCTGACTACCCCTCGAGGCAGGGGAAGGTGCAGATGAATGTTGAGAGCTTGACTCTTTGTGGGCAGGTCACACCGTAACTTCAGGTAAATCTGGAGCCGGCCTGAGCCTCGGTCCCATTGCACAGAGGGAAAGAGTCGGAAAGGGAGTGGTGAGGGGAGGTCATCAGAGAGTTGGTATCTCATCACAGTCAGCTCGCCCTGAGGTGGCTGCAGGCGCAGGATCCGATGAGACTCAAACTCATCTAGGTTGACAGAGCTATGGAATGACACCTCATCAACTCGAATTCCTGGCCCATAACCTCTCAGTTCAGACTTTCCCACACAAAATTCTTCTGTCAAGCCAATATACATCTCAGAACCGCTAGGAAGGAAGCTCTTGAGTCGTATCTCTCCCTGGACATCCACCTTCAACAATGAGCCATTAGATGCAATCAGTACAGACAGTCTCTCGACCACATCTAAAAACACTTCATTCTTCAGGCTCTGGTCAGAGCGACTGGACAACACAGGGCGACTGGCAGCACTGCTTGGGGCCACTCTGTTTTGCTGTGTCTCTGCCCCAAACAATCCAACGCTGCTGAGGTCAAAGAGGCTGAAGGGCTTGCTGACCACAGCTTCGGTTTGGATGAAGTTCCGCAGCATTTCCGTGGATGTAGTTTGCACATAGCCATAATCCAGCACTTCATCCAGGAGTTCGTAGACAAGAGCCACATTCCGAGAAATGGTTCCCTCACTGAGTGAGCCACAGTAGTCACCCAAGAGGGTGGCTAACCGGGAAAGCAGCTCCAGGAGGCTGAAAGGAGAGACGTTTTCTGAGGTTGTGGCCACCAAATAGAGACCACTATGTCTGATGTGAATGAAATGACGATCATCATGATACATGACAACCGGGGACTCGCCTCCAGGCAGTCCCGTCAGCTTCCGGTAAAACAGCTCCGCCACATCACGACCACCACTGTCCCCGCGGAAGTCTTTGTAGATGAGCCGGTCCCCCTTGGAGGACAAAATGAAGAACTGGGAAATCATGGCGGTTCTGGAGACAGACGAGAAGACCGTGAAAGTTGAACCCACCCCGCCCTGCGGTCGTGGAACCTACATGTTCTTTCATGGACTTACAAATATTTTATGCCATGTTTTTTCTACTTTTATGTTATACACATTTTGTATGTCTTGGTACAATATTTTACATATACTATGTATAATGCTCTTTTTAATAGATTCTTAAATTATGCGTATAAGCACAGAGTGCTGGTGCTTGAGAAGAACAAAAAAGATTTGGATTTCCCAGAACTGGGGTCACAACTGGTTATGAGTCACTTGATATGCATTATGGGAATCTAACAGTCTTCTGCAATAGAAGCATATGGTTGTTTTTTAACCACTGACCTATATCTCTAGGCCTTATATCTAATATTCTTAAAGAATGTACCTCTAGTAAATATTATACATAATATATAACTATTAAGAAAGATTTTAAACTATCTGTTATTTGTATTATATATATATATATTAGTACACTGTGTGTGTGTGTGTGTGTGTGTGTGTGTGTGTGTTATGCTATCTCTGCTCAGGATGGGAAGTAAACAGTGCTGGAAGCCTGAAAGCCCAGCAGCCACCCTAGGCTGTTTCTGAACTCACAATTGTGGTATTTACTCTATCTTATCCATCTGGATGGGACTCAGAAGCACAGGTCTGCAGGTGAAGCATGTACTTGGCAAGATTCTGTTTCTCGGGTAACTCAAGGGCAGCTACTATGCTCTGTTTAGTCAAACAAATGACTGAATACATGGAGTCTGAGTTGTCACAATTAGAAGGTCATTGTGCTGTAACAATCCTAAACACGTGTTCTTCGTTCAGATCACTGGCCAGTTGGCTAAGCAGTCAAGGGAACACTTTTCTCAGGGCGCATTATATCACCTAAGGTCAACAATTCAGTGTAAAAAAGAACTAAAATAAAACACAGACTCTTCATTGCTGTTTTTATACAGACAGTGTTCTAGTTACTTTTTAGTGACAATTTGACACAGCCTTGTCATCTGATAGGAAAGCCTCACCTGAGGAACTGCCTAAGCCATATTGTCCTCTAGACATGTCTGTGGGTATTGTCTTCATTATTAATTAATATAGGATGTCCAGGCCCACTGTGGGCAATACCAAGTCTAGATAGGTTTTTGGCTATGAATAAGAAACTGGCTAGACAAGTCCAAGAGCAAATGTCCTCTGTAGTGTCTGCCTTGAGTTCCTTCCCTGATAGACTGTGGTCTTGAATCAAAAACCAAAAAAACTCTTTCTTCCCTTTGATTGATTTTGATAATGGTTCATCACAGCAACAGAAATAAAACTAGAACTGTCAGTCTTTATACTTTTAATTTTCCAATATTACTTGGGCCCAGTGAGAAAAAAATAAACTACACAAAGTGTTCAAAGGAAAGCCTACACAATGAAGATGTAGATTACAAGATGTAAAAAACTGTCTTTCTGTGAAAACAAAGAATTTAGATTTATGAGAGATTTTCTCACTCAGCACAAAAATGAACTGAGAACACACAGGAGTCACGTGTACAAACAGGCATTTTAGTGTCATTCTGTTACTGTGACAAAGTCTTTAGGTGAAGTACACCTCTTCTCTAATGTCTCTTGGTTAAGCTCAGAAAACTAACCAACACAATCTAACACTTGCCAAACTGACACACAAACAAATCACTATTAATCTATAATCTTTCTTGTTTGTCCCCAAGATCTTATGTTAATGTCACAATATAAATACAATATAACTTTAAAAGTCCCACAGTCTTTAAAAAAGAAATCCAGTCCTTTGAAAATTCAGTAAGTCTCCCAAAGACCAAAATCTCTTAACCATGGGCTCTTGTAAAATCAAAAGCAAGTTAAACACTTTCTTATTCCAAAAACCAGAGTATAAAAACTATCTGACTCCAGTAAAACCCAAGTCCAGCAGTGTAAATCCAAATCTTACAGTTCACTGTCCAACATCTGAGGCTCACTTGTGATTTACTGGGCTTCAAGGGGGTTGCAAAGTCTCAATTCTCCAACTCTTCAATCCAAAGCACATACAGCTTTTATCATAGACTCAGGCTGGCTCCGCTGTACACCTGCCACTGTTCCAGGCAGGCGCCAAACAGCCTTGGCCTCTCCACTATCATGGGTTCTCAATGTGACAGAGGCTGCACCTTTCTTTACCAATAGGTCTTCCTGGCTTCTCTTTAAGGGTCCCAAGTCTCAGCTGCCTCTATTACCCCCTTAATCTGTCAACTTTCATGTCTTTAAGACTAGTATAAAGTGGTAAACTTCTAAATGTTGCCAAGTTCAGCTGTTATCTTGAGATTCAGCCTACACACAGCACACGGAGTTTCTGTGTGCTGACACTAAGGAAATACTTCCCAGAAGATTCCACCTCAATGATGTTGATCTCTGGCTAATCATGGTGATCTTTCAGCCCAAACTGACCATCAACTACAGATTTTTAATACAACATATCATGTGAATACCTCCAATAAAGTCTTTGCTTCTCTCAGAAATTTCACAAACTGGGAGTCCAGTGTCTAGATTTTTCTCAATATCCTTACCTGCCAAGATTCTTCATCAACAGCTCAGTAAAGTTGAAGCTCCAAATGTATCCACAATCCTCCCCAAAACATAGTCAAGTTTATTACAGAAAAGCCCCATTCTTGATGCCAAGTTCTGTCATATTTTCTTCTTGTTGACATCACAAACAGCAAAAGAAATTTAGGGAAGAAAAGAATTTACTCAGCTTACACTTCTAGGTCACAATTCACTCTTGAAGGAATTCAGTATTAAAACTTAAGCAGGAACTTGAAGCAGAACACACAGAGGAACAGTGCTTACTGGCTTGTTCATCTATCTTTCCTTTACATCCAAGCCCCATCTTCCTAGGGATGACGCCACTTATAATGGAGTGAAGACATCCACATCAATCAATTATCAATCAAGACAATCTCTCACAAATATGGCCAGGCCAATCTGATCAAGAAACTCAATTAGGTTCCCTTTTCCCAAGAGTCTTTAGGTTGTATAAAGCTCACAAAAACTATTCAGAACAACAAGAAACTCAGAGAAGAAATGGAACATAGAACAGTGATTCAAGTTCAATGGTATAATCAGATACAAAGTGTTGTATTTAATATAAATACTATGCAAATTACAGTTATATTGTATTGTTAGGATGTAAAGGCGAAAAAAAATGTCTGTAGGGACTCAATGTTTTTTTCAGTACTGGGGACTGAAAGTAACACTTCACACACGCTAGGCAGCTACACTATCACTAAGCTGTGTAAACATCCCTTATTAAAGTTTGAGGCAATGTTACTAAGATGTCCAAATGTTGAGACAATGTTACTAAGATGTCCAAATGTTGTGTAGTAGTTTCCTTCCACACTGAAATGTTCCATCCTGTAGGGCAGTTTCCTAAACCAGAAGTAAACAGCTCAAAATAGCTTCAGAAAGCCCCTGAAAGTGATCCGATTCTTTATGCCCCTTCCTTACAGAGTGAGCAATAAAGACTGCATAGAGTGATTCTCAAACAAAACAAGATGCAAAGAAGACTCTGAGACCAGACCAGATGCCTGGAAGAAACCAGAGGAGCTGCCTGGATGAGGTTTAGAGCAACTGAGTCACTTGGAAGAGATACTCTCCATCCTGTTAAGATGCCTACAATGTGATCCATGTTTCTAGATTTTATGAACTGTCACTCATGCTGGAGTGGGCTTTGGTAATTCAACTGTCTTTGAATCATCTCTGCTCCTATAAGTACCCCTTCACTCATATTCTTGTTAGTAACTCCAATAAAACTCATTGGTTCTCCTAGTTAGACTTTGGTAATACCCATACTTCTGTTTGTCATGGGCTCCCTAGCTGGGATGAATGAGAAGGTCAGGGAGCCAGGGCCATGACAGGCTCCTAGTAGCCCTACCAGACATCAAGCCTCAGTTTTAATTTATTGGAGCTGACTGGCATTAAACAAATAGTTCTGGGAAAGACCACAACTCAAGAGCAACCAAATAACAGGCACTACACAGCCTTCTGCTAACTAAAGATATCTTTCCCTCACCCTGCCATTGAAAAGTCCTTGATCACTAGAGCTATCACTCCTATAACAACCCATAAACTTTTTGTTTGGTTTAAAGTCACCAAATCATCCCCCAGACCTTTCCTTCCTAAAATTCCTCTAATTCTACTTTTAAAAGGATTTTCAAACTTTCTCTAGCAGCTACCATTTGCCACTTTGTCAGATAGTTTGACCCCAGCATGATGAAAATTTTTAAAAAATGCTCTTACAGATTGCATATGTGACTTGTGGTCTTTTATGAGATTTTCACCAACTCTAATAGTGAATAGACATGTATGTTGTGTATCCCCAGGAAATAAAACTTGTCATATAACACCATGCTACTCTTGGATTTAAGCTATAACTCAGGTAGGTCTTGAATTTGAGATTCTCCTGCATCAGCCTTCCAAGGAGCTGAGATCATAGTCCTGTACCACCAGACAACCAGGTCCTATTTTTAAGAAAATTTTCACTTCTACTTTTAGCTCTAGGACCACAGCTGGTACAGACCTGTGAAGGCCCTGTGCATGTTGCCATAGTCTCTGTGAGTTCATAAGTGCTAGCCCTGATGCATCCAGATGGTCTTGATTCCTTTGTGTTCTCCATCCTCTCTGATTCTTACATTCTTCAGCTTCTTTTCCACAGAGTTTCCTGAATTTTGTGAGGAGGAATCTGATGAAGAAATCTCTTTCAGGAATAAGTGTTATAAGATATCTCATTTTCTGCATATTTTCTGGCTATGAATCTCAGTATTTGTTCCCATCTACTGCGTAAGGAAACTTCTCTAATGATGGCTAAGCAAGGGATTAATCTTTAGGTACAGCAGAATGTCATTAGGAATAGTTTTGTTGCTCTGTTTCTTTATCAGAACAGTAGTATTTGGTTTTCACCTCATTCCCTTGCCTATTTAATCTCAGTTTTTTGGCCACCCAAGCAGTGTTGGGTATGGATTCTATCTCATGGTGTGCACCTGAATTCAAATTAGATATCAATTGGTTATCCCCATAAGCTCTGTGCCATTATTACATTAGCATATCTTATAGGCACATCACCCTTGAATATAAAAGGGTTTATACTTCTTTTTTCAATAATATGCAGAGTACCTTCCAGTATCACAAATAATATGTTGGGATGAAGGTCTCTGTAGGCACCAGTTAGCCTTCTCCATGTTCAATGAGTTGTATAGGTGTTGTCTCCAGCTATAAGGACTTAGCATCAGTGCCTTAGCAATAGCTTGTGTTATCTGGGGATTCTCTTGGGACCCCTTTGGGCATGAACTTGATATCCCACATCCCAAACTAAAAAGATATCTCTAACTGAGGACCAGCTGCAAATGAAAAATTAGTTTTCTCCAAGGAAGTGTCATTGAGGAAACAAATCATGCTTAAGAGGGTAGGCCCCATGCCCAGCAATAGATACCAACACAAAATTAACTCAACAGTATCTTTAGAGACTCTTTGTAATGTAATGTTAAGTCAGGGCATTTTTTTTAACTATACAGGTACTTTGAGTATAATTGTGGCTTTTGGTTTGAGGTTTATGAGATTCCTACGTGTGCAACTCTGCATATATGTGCATTTCTTGTGCTTTTTCTTTTGCTCTTTTTATTATTTTGTTGTTTAGTCATAATCTGATTTGTTTGTTTTTTTTTTATTTTACTGTATTTTATTATTATTTCTTAGATGTCTGTTTGTTCTCTAACAAGAGACAGAAAGGATGTGGATCTGAATGGGAGGAGCGGTAGAGAGGAATTGCAAGAAGGAAGGAGGAAACCATAATCAGAATTAGTGTATAAAAATGTATTTTCAATAAAAGGAAAAATTTAAAAGAAGAAAGAAAATTTTCAACCCTCATTTGGTTGAGCCTGTAATTGCAGATATGAAGGGTCAACCACAAAGTCACACCCTGAGTTGCTGAAGGCTTAGGCTGCATCACATGACTTTAAGAAGTACAACTCAGCTCACAAGTAGTCACCTGTGGTGATTCAGAATGAGGTCACACTTTCAATCCCCACCAGTAAGTTAGAAGAGCTCTGGAGTCTTGCATCCATGAAGCATCAAACTGTGGCTGGGAAGTGCAATAGCTGCCACAGAGGGGCTTGTCCTTCCAGTGCCATCACAGGCCAGTCACTAAAGGATGTCTGCCACCATCACCGTAACCTGTTCTGCCAACATCAAGCTGAATTCAGTCCTGCAGTGTCTGGCTTCTTACATGAACAAGCTTCCAAATGCCAAAGGCAGAAACACGGCAAGAACTGACAAGCTTGTCAAGTATTTTTTTTCCTGTTAATGTGATAAAATACCCAACAATACAACATGAAGGAGAGGTGTTTTATTTTTATTTACAACGCTACACTCTAATCCATCATAGAAAGGAAGTTACAGCAACATAAACTTAGAGTGATGAGTCACATAATCTGCTCACATACATTTGAGCAATGAATGCGTGCATGCTGGTGCTCAGCTCACTCTCTTGACCTTCAGTCCAGGGCCTAACCCATGACATGGTGCCACTAACATTTAGAGTGGGGCTTCCCACTTCCGTTGTTAACCCAATTAGGAAAATCCTCCACAGATACTCCCACAGGGCAACCCAATTCAGATAATTCCTTTGGAGGCTCCACGGTGATTTTAGGTCCTGACAAGTTGACAATTAAAATTAACTGTCACAAGCCTCACACAAATTGCTGTTAAATTTGAAGAAGATGAGTAGGAAACATCATGGCTCCCCACAAAGGAGGTACACATTTAGCACCTGTTCTCAAGACCTTATGCAGCATCCACCAGGCAGGTGCTGCTGGACAGGTGCTCACAGGAACCCTCACAAGGCCTTCCTTGCCAACGGTGCTTGCTATACTCCAGATCTCTCTCCCCTGCCCATTTCTAGTTACAGTAATTGTTGCCTGAGCATTCTGGAGTAGTCAATTAGAGGGCTGGTTTAGGATACTTGGTTTGTTAGTAACTGAGAAAATCAAGCTCTCATTTCTGGGAATCCTTGTAGTTTTATTCCTGTGCATCAAGAAATACAGTTAATGGAATCGCTAACAGACTTCACAGGGCACATTCCCCACCCCACCCCCTGCCCATTTCTGGTTACAGTAATTGCTGTCTGAGCCTCAAAGGCCAGAACTCGTTTTTCATCTCATGCATGAAGAGTTTCCATCTGATTGATGGCAGCTACGGAGCCCTTCCTTACCCACGGAGCTGCACTAATTTGCAAGCTAAAACAATATTAGCAAATTGCTAATGGTCCATGAAACTGCAGCAAAGGCCTTAAGTGCTGTGCTCTGAGCTCTCCCGCCACTACAGCTGCATACCTGGGTCCCTGCGGCCACAGCAAGAAAAGGTTCTTGCCCAGTCACTGAAGCAGAAGCATCATTGCAGCAAAGTCCTGAGCAGGTCTGACACAGCAGGTGCATGGGCAATTGCCTTCATAGCACAAACAGCTCCAAAGCTAGCAGACTGAGGTCCTGAGTGAAGTGAAAACTTGCCCAGCATTGCACATGGGCTGACCAGAAATGCTGTGAGCATGCGTCAATAACACATCTACAAAAGAGGACCTATACTGCTCATCACTGCCCCAGTCACAGCCTTAAGCAGCAGTACATCCTACCACACTGCCATCATATGATGTCTTATGTGACCCATACTTAGATACTACCCCAGCCATTCAGCTTGTGGGATCCGCTGTCCCTGAGCCACAAAGGATGTCACACCGGGTGGTAAGTGATGGCTGGGTTGGCAGCAGGCTTCCTGGCATAGGAATTTGTAGCTAGAAACACAGCCTGTAGTAGATACAGGCTCCAAGGGGGCTAATGATTTCAGAAGAGCAAGGTCAAGAAAGCTGCAAAGTGTGACCCTGAAGTCCAGGCACTGTGAATTTAACTGATGTGCTAAATGGTGCTGGGAGACAGGAGAGGCTGCCTTCCAAGTCATTTTCTGCATCATGGAGCTCTTTGTACTGAGGCCAACATTGCTCCAAAAACATGCAAGGACTCTGTACTGGCATTGTCTTCAAATGGACAGGCTATAGAATAAAAATAGTGCTGTCCCTTTATAAGTGGACTGCTGTTGGCACAGCTGCAAGGACCCACCTATTACTAAACTTATCACCCTTTGGCTAACCCTAACCCTAACCCTAACCCTAACCCTAACCCTAACCCTAACCCTAACCCTAACCCAAATCCACCTCAAATGGGCCAAAACCCTCTTCCCAGAAATGACAGGAGAGTTTACCCCAGATCCCAAGAAGGACATTGTAAAGAGGTTTTGCAGAGAGCTTTAGAGTGTGCTAAACCCACAGAAACACCAATTTGAGGGATTGGCCATCCTGTTGTAAATGTTTCAGGTTTTTGATCCTGTTGTAAATGTTTCAGGTTTTCGTGGGGTTTTTATTTTTTTGTAAATTGGTGCAGATAAAGGCATAGAGGAGAAAGATGAAGGGGTTTTTTTTCTGCTAGTATGCAGCCAGCTCTCATCTCAAAGATGCTGGGAGCTTAAACTAAGAGGAACTTGCCACCCAGAGAAATCCCACTTTTAGACTGAAAACATATTGCCTGGTATACCCCAGATCCAGGACTCCACTGCCATGCATGCTCCTGACACATGTTGTTCCTCACACTACTCTGTGGACGCCATCCACACATGGCTAGGGGCAGGATGTATAGTTTCATCATGAGCAACGCAGTGGGGAGGAGTCAGAAGCTGGCCTGAGGAGCCAGCCACAGTACAAGGTGAACCATACAGACATCCTATCCTCAGCTGACCAATAACCCTGCTTCCTAGATGGCTCTGTTACCTTGTCAATGCCTCACAACAATGGACATAGGCTAATAAACTACCATGCCTTAGTCATTCTGGGTTACTATAGTAAAGATGTCAGAGGCTTGGTGACTAAAATAACAGTCCTCAAGAATAGAAATCCAAGATCAAGGTGCTGGACCACATTAAATGTTTAATATGGGTCATTTTCTGGTTTATAGCTAATATCTTCTTAGTCTATGAATAGTATAAGAAGAAGGAATTTACGACTCTCCTGTTCAAAAGGTTCCATTCTCAAGTCCTGATCACACCCCCAAAGGATCCACCTCCTGATCCCACCATGATAGGGCTTAGGGTTTTAACACACAAATCTGTAACGTTCATTATAATAATAATGTTCCTGAATCAGGACTCCAGAGACTGAGCCAGCAGCCTGGTCAGGGATTGGGCTACCCCACCCTAGCTCAGCCAAGTACTTTTAATACCTTGAAATTACATCCCTTCAGCCCCAGTGGGGTTAGAATTGTTATCCCTATAGTAAGTTAGTGTCACTCTTGATTAATGACATTAAGACAAAGCCCAGATGTGTTTGTACAGGACAGATGCTTTAATAAAAAGGGTCATTTACTGAGAGCTGCCTCTGGCCAGGAGACTCCATCACACTGTGGACATTTTTTCTGACTTAATCCATCACAAACAAGCTGGAGATTATAACACAACTGTCTATATTTTGCTGCTGAAGACATAGAGGTCAGAATGGCTTGTCATAGGCCATCTGGTAGTTTGGTCAAATGTGTCAATACCGGGGGTGTATCTCTGGGGCAAAGTCTGCAGGACCTGGCCATCACTGTGGTGGGTTATTCCATGTTCTATCACCATCCTTGTGAGCAGAGCCAGGTAGCCAGGGCTGGTGGTCAGCCTGATAAGAACCAATGTAATTCTCTCAGCTCAGAAGCTAATGATGCCCATGTTTAGCTTCTCCAAGAGAAAGCATTGAGGTTTACAAAGGATTGAGGGACACCTGCAGAATGGTGAGCAGGATTGCATTCCTACCTTGAGCTTTTGTTTAGCAAATAGGCATGGTCCTGGCTGACAAATGGGCACAGAGCTATCTGTCTAACAGGGACTGGACAGTCTCAACATACTCATGTCAGGACCCTGGTTGGCATCTTTAATATCATAGCACCACCTACCCCATATGCATAGGCATGGTGTATCAAAGTTGAGACTGGGATACGTGCCCTTGGCTGACATAGTACCACAAGCCAGGAGGTTTAAAGTGAAAAAGGTCTACCTTTCATTGGACTGGAGCTAGGAGCTAAGTCAAAGTGTGGTTAATCTTGGCAAATTTGAAGGCAGGATCCCTTCTGCACTTCCTGACTGTGTCTCTGCTCCTTTGAAGGACTCAGTCACTGGGTCACTACTTCTTATGTTTGCTAAGATATCAGCACCACAGCACTGACAAAAAAAAAAAAAAAAAAAAAAAAAAAAAAAAAAAAAAAAAAAAAAAAAAAAAAAAAAAAAAAAAAAAAAAAAAAAAAAAAAAAAAAAAAAAAAAAAAAAAAAAAAAAAACCAGGGTTGTGCTTCCCGGAGCTGTGTCTAAGGATGTCACCATGTTTCTAGGTCTGTCACCTAATGCTACTGAGGTGGACTTAGGAACAACACTGACACCCGCTGCAAAGCCCCATGACCACACATTACCTCATCCTATTTCTATTAAAAGCCTGGACCATAGTACTGTCTCCAAAAGAATGGCAAGCAAGAATTAATTGGTCACGAGATCAATAACCTCAAAGGCACATGTAAGTCACATCAAAGCTTAATTCTAACAGTCTGGAACTTAGTTGACTTTGACAATAGCTGAGCTGCTATCTCAGCCACATTTCCAAAAAGATAAGCGCAAAGGTTAGCCAGTTGTAAGAAATCTTTGCTGGTAGTCATCCTGGCATTTACAGCCTGTTAATTGGTGTATCTTAAGTCTGCTAAAGACTGTGCTGGACAGTGCCTCATCAGGACAGAGCTCACTCATTCTTTCGTTATTCATTCTGATGCCACCTGTCTTGTCGAATGATTAAAACATTCAGGGTGGTAGTATATTCAATAAAGGAAAAAATAGCCTAAAATATCAGAGAGACATGGAACAAACCACAGCCAATTCTCACTCAGCGAACTCCTCAGACCGAATATGGTAGGTCCTGTCTCCAGGAGTCCTCAGAAGGACTGGGCATGCAGGCAAAAAGGAAGAACTTCTGCCTTCTCCTGACTTTCCCCAGCTAGCTATTTTACTTCCTCATTGGACATTCCTAGAGCCAAAATTAAAGGTGGCTGCCATCACACTTGGCTCTGTTTGGCCTTGAACTCAGAGATCCAGAGGATCTCTGCCTCCCAAGTGCTGGGATTAAAGATGTGAGTCACCACCCCCTGACCCTCATGGCTTGACTCTGTCTTCTGATGTTGCAGGCTATTTTTTAGTGAATACCTGGACTCCATCTGCAGAGAGAGTGAAGCAAGGAGGTCATGGAGAACTCTGTAAGAAGGATGGGGAGGGAGGAAGAGGAGGATGGATAGAAGGATAAGGAAGAGGGATAATAAGGCTGGAGAGACTAGAAGAAGAGGAGGAGAAAGGAGGAGGAGGAGGAGGAAGGGGAAATGGTGGGTTGCAGCCAGGACACTTGGATTACAAGAGACACAGTACAATGTTTCTATGACTACCCTAGAAGTCTATAAGTTGAAGTTTAATCCCTGGAAAAGATGAAGGCAATCTAGCCAAGTTGTTATAGTTGGGATTTCTATAAAGGGACTGTGACTTAATGAAGTAACCAAGGTCAAATATCAGTGAACTTATAAGAGATTAAAACAAGCAGAGGGAACACACACACATAAGAATGTGCCCATTTCTGTGCACACACACATACATCTCCTGCCTGGGAAATCTGTCAGCAAGAAGGCTACCACTACATGTATCACATGCAGCCTCATCCAGAAGCCAAACTTATGAGGGATATAAGCTCACATGATCTCTTGTCTACAATCCTGTCACATTACAGTATAGCCAGGCACCTACATAATAGAAAAAGTCACAGGGTCTCAGACCACACAGAAAACACTGATGAGTTTTAAGGACTTTGAATTCATGAAGGTTAGCAAGAGTGGACAGGTGTCAAGACAGAAAGGTCTGGCTGATGCAGGACAGGCCACCATGTCAAGTGGAGGGTGACCACCCTAGGGCAACTCTGTAATCAAAAAAGAAGCTCAGGCCTAGGAGCAAGAAAAGGTCACCCTATGAGAAGTTCCTGGCTCAGGGAACACTGGACTGCCTAAGCAGAATGACTGCCCTAGAGAAAAGCCATCTGAGATGCCTCTAAAACATAGTGTTCAAAAATAAACCGCCAGAAGCTGGAGAGATGACTCAGTGGTTAAAAGCATTGGTTGCTCTTGCAGAGGAACCAGGTTTTTATTCTCAGCATTCACATGGTGTCTCACAACTATCTGTAACTCCAGTTCTGGAGATCTAATTCTCTTCTCTGGCCTCCTCAGGCACTGCACACACCGACATATATGCAGGAAAGACACATATGCATAAACTTTTTCAATGAAAATAAGTCACACACAAAGAAACATCTGTGGGTAATTGGCATGAAGACTCGGTGGTAAATTTAATGTATACTGTCCAAACACACCAAGACACACACCAGCCTCATGCAGGACTACTCCAAAAACAAAGTGTAAAATCACAAAAATTAAAAAGATTGGAAAAAACTGTGGGACAGTCAACCTTATATGAGAAAACTGGAATTGTCTGAGTCGCAAATGTGTTTAAGCACAAGAGATGGAAGGCTGAGACAGAGCGGGAGAAATCACCCAGTCACAGCAAAGACAGGGGACCCCACGTCATCACAAAACCAACCCAATAACAGGCCATAGATTGAACTTTCAAAAATGTATAACTCTGGGAATTGGAAAATAACTTCCTAGGTTATGCATGGTTTGAGGAAGAACTAAGGAAGATAAGATGGGTGGATGGGGACAACTTGGTAGAATCTGTTTGAAAACCCTATCAGTTTCCAGAGCTGGGGTAAGACTTGGTTGGTAGAGTGTTCAAATAACATATGCAAAGCCCTGGGTCTAGCTCCAGCCTGGCATAAACCAGGTGGGTTGGTGTGTGACTGTCATCCAACACTAAGGAGACAGGGCAGGAAGATTTGAAGCTCTTGGTCATCTTTAAGTACATAGTGAATGAATTGAAGGTTAGCCTGGGCTACAAGACATCCTGCCTCCCAAACAACACACAAAACAACCCACAAAACTCTTACACTTTTCACAAACCCAAAACTAGCTTGAGAAAGTTAGAAAGTCTGAAGGTTTTAAAGATGTTAAGCTTAAGATGTTCAGGGTTGGAGAGACAGCTTTGCAGTTAAGAGCGCTGATTGCTCTTCAGAGGGTCAGGGTTCAATTCCCAGCACTTACATGGTGGCTCCCAACTATCTATAACTCTAGTTCTAGGGGATCTGATGACCTCTTCTGGCCTCCACAGGCACTGCACACAGTGATATAAGGTGGGTAAAGGCAAAACACTCATACATATATATATATATATATATATATTTTAAACAAACAAACAAACTTTAGTGGTAGATCTAAGTAGGTTTTGAGGTAAATTCTTCAGTCTTCCAGGGATAAACCATTCTATATTCATGGCAAAATTTAAAATACTAGAAAAAAATTGCATGCCTCCAAATCAGCTAATATAACTTTAAAGATTAAGAAATAAAATAAAACTCTGACCATGAACACTAACAAAATAATCCAGCAATCTAGTTCTACATAAAAAATATATTATTATCACTCAGTAAATTCACTTAGTAAAGGGGAATAACATTATAATTATCCTAGCATGGGCAAAATAGCACTTTGTATAATCCAATATTTACTCATTCTTTAGAAATGAACCCTTAATAAAACAGAAATAAAGTAAAACTTTCTTAACCAAATCCATTTTACCTGCCAGAATCCTGTCTCAGACAGAATCCTTCTAAATGAATTAAATCCATGCTTCACAGAGTATGTAAAAAAAGAAATTCCAATGAACTTTGGCTAGAGAAACAGTTCTTAAAATTCTTAGAATGCCCTAACAGTTGGTCCACCACAGAAAAGAGCTATGTACAGAAAGTAAGAGAGCAAAAATAATAATAATAATAATAAACCTCCAGCTACAAAATAAGTTGATTAATTTGATTACTCTAAGATATAAAGACTCAGTGTGACCACAGCAATCATTAACTCATAAGGCCAACCCTATAGTAATGTTCTTACATGTGAGCATTCAGTAACAGGGCTAACAAACTTGCTAAGATTATTGTATCCCTTTGTTTGATGGCCACTGTTTCCTTACGGTCCCCTTATGACACAGGATACCTCCAGCCATTGAGTGGGAAGTCCATACCCATGCCAATGAAGAGCCAGGTTCTGAAGATATGTGTCTTAAGATAAGTAATGTGAGCAGCATTATTCATAATAGTAAGAACCTGGAAACAACCTAGATGCCCCTCAACTGAGGAATGGATTTAACAAACTGTAGTCCATCTACACAATGGAGTACTACTCAGCAGTAAGAAAAAATGATATCCTAAAATTTGCAGGCAAATGGATGGATTTGGAGAATATCCTCCTGAGTAAGGTATCACAAACCCAGAAAGATAAGCAGGGGATGTACTCACTCATTAGTGGACTCTAAACAAAAAAGCAAAAAGCAAAGCATGTCCAAGCTGCAAACCACAACCACTGAACAGCTTGGGATCTGAAACACTTTGGACTGGCACCTTGGATCCCACTCCCTCCAGTGGAACACTTGACCCAGTCTTGATGTTGGCATGAGGAAAGAGGATCTGACAAGAGTGGATGCTGAACTAAGCCACCTTGGGACCTTGGGATCTCCTTCCCTTGCTGGGGAGGAGATGGGGTGATGTGGAGAAGAGAGAGTGACTGAAAGGGGTGGGAAGGGGAAGGGAGCTTGAACAAGAATATACAAGGATAAAAAAATATGACTTTATTCATAAAAAGTAATAAAATAAAATAAAGAGATAAGCAATGTGTATTATTTTAAAATGTTGACCACTTTGTTATATTGGCCTTCAGTTCTTTGCTTTACTTGACATTCCTGCCCTTATATAGGACAATATCTTTTCCCTCTAGACTTGCCAGCATTAATAAAACATGGCTAGTATTTTAAAGTGACATTCCTTATGAAGTAGCACAGTGAAAAATAAATGTGGAACTTGGTTTTTTACTCAATGATGTCTCAATCACTTAAAACAGGTTTTTAGAAATATGCTCTTGATTTGTGGGGGAGGGTATTTGGTTCTTTATATGATGGGATTATTTTCTTAATTATCTCAGCAAAAGGTGAAGCAATAGAAGTATGAGAAGAGCTCCTTCGGGGCCTGGTAGAGTATTTCTCATGATTCACATTGCTGAAGATTTCCTGAGAGGTCGCTTCTCCATCTTTCAGCCACTCTGATTTCCCAGCAGAAAGCAGACACATCCCTTCCTCCTCCACTTCCCCCTGCTCCACTTCCCCCTCCTCTTTTTCCTTCTCTTCCTCTTCTTCCTTTTCTTCCTCCTTTCTCTCCTCCTTCTTGGAAAACAATAATAAATTCAGTCTAAGCTTTTACTTTAATTCCCTCTGGGAAAAATTATGCAAAACCCAGTTTCTGGGTCTTCTGCATTCTTTTTTATCTCTTGTTCTGAGACTGGAGTTCAAGTGTCTTATCAGGCATGACGGCTGGTGCGCCACTGTGTGAGCAGCTCCTTGCCAGCCTGTTAGAAGTGAGCATCTGGGCTCAACTTTTGAATTTCTCTTTTTTCCCATATCAGATTTCTTCTTAATCACTCAAATTGCTGTTAATATCACAATGCTGAAGGCTTAAAACATGTTTTGGGTAGGCAGTTTCCAAGATGCTCTCAAACTCTCCATGGAAGTGGTTGGCACACCTGTATTGTATGCATGAGCGTGTATGTGTCTGCTCCTACTTGTGTGTGTGTGTGTGTGTGTGTGTGTGCCGATTTTATGGGTTATCCATACCATGACATCCCTTATGGCCCAGCTGTTCTCTCCAGTATTCATTCAGGGTATTGCATAGCTGTGGTCCACCCTGCAGTCAGCTGCATGCATAAGTGTGTGTGCATGTATGTACATACATAAATATAAATAGCTCTGCCTCTGGGCTGGCCAGTCTGGCATCAGCTTCCTGATGATCTTAGCCTCATTAACCATGACAAACAGTGACTTTCATGGGGTTAGAAAGATATGACAAGTGGTCTGGGACAAGTCTGACAGATATTCCATACGCAACTAATTTTCCAACAGAGCAGTAACATGACAATGTTGGTCCATTTAGGACAGTGGCCAGAGCCTTTCACTGACTCATCTGAGACTGTCAGGGTGACACTAGCCATCTATGCCAGGAGGTCATTCTCCATTTACTCATTCATGCTGTCTGTCCACCATCTGCTACCCACCACAGTGGGTCTCAGGTTACCTAGCTCACGCATGAGTTAAGGAGTTCCAACTAGTCCGTAACTAAATGTCTAAAGAGAACTATCACATTCTCTTGGACTCACTGGTCTCAAGGCCTTCTTAGTCATGAAATCTGAGTGTGTCCTCCTATGGAACAGTGAGACGCAGGGCTCCTTCACCTCCACTCCATGGCACAGACACCCACCCGCTCTACAGCTGTGCTGAACTCTGTCAGCTTCTGTCAACACCATGGCTGAAGGCGGCCTGTCAACTGATGTCTCCCTTTCTCCTGCTCACCAGCCCTCCTCTCTTCCTCCACCCTCCCTTCCTTTTGTTCTCCCTCCCTGTCAGCTCCTGTCTTTGCCCTCCTCCTCCTCCTCCTCCTCCTCCTCCTCCTCCTCCTTCCCATCCTCCACTGCTCATCTCTCACCAAGTCAAAAACTTCTACCACCGCCCTCTCCCTTGTTCACATTTATGCTCTTTAGTGGGATGGTTCACACCAGCAGCCATGCTCTCTTTGGGCTGTCCACCCTCAAATCAATAAGAAAAAAGATTGCATACAGAAGTTCCTTCATCCCATACTTGCCTGATGGTACTCCTGAGCCTCATCCTGGGTTCTAGAAGTATCTGGCACTGACCATTTGGAAGTCCTGCTAACAGATGTTCCAAGAGCTCTCTGGCCCCTGACTGCTCTCTGAGAACCTCACACACAGAATCTGAGTCCAGCATTCAACCCTCAGAGAACTGAGAAGGGTGTCTTGAGTGTGCGTTCCTCACTCACAGGTTGAGAGCTGAGGCGTGGGTGTGTGGACATGGGGAAATACATTGGCAGTGTTCCTCATTATTCATGGTTAAACATCTGAACACTAGAGGAGTTCTATAGGTTTTTTTTTTAGATTTATTTTGTATATACATGACAGAAGAGGGCACCAGATGTCATTACAGATGGTTGTGAGCCACCATGTAGTTGCTGGAATTGAACTCAGGACCTCTGGAAGAGCAGCCAGTGCTTTTAACCTCTGAGCCAACTCTCCTTCTAAAGATGGGGGGTTAAGGTGATACAGAGTGAGCTCACAGACAGGATACATTGTACCCAGAGAAAGGACCACACATGGAGAACAGGAAAGACTGTACTGGAAGACAAGAACACATATAACCCAGAGAGAGAAAGGGACATGCATGCAGGGCAGTGCAGTGTGGACTTAGAGACAGAATTATATAGAATCCAGCAAGAGAGCCACACATGTGGCTGTGTGTAATACAGACTTCCATCCCCAAAGATAATGAACTCTTAAAATGTAAAATCCTGGGTCCCAGGAGCTGCAGGTTACTGTTCAGACAAGGTCAAGGCCAAGAACCACACCACACACAACCAGTCCTAAAAATGATATCAAGAAACCACAGTCACAAAGATACAAACTCTTAAGAGGCTCAACCCCAGGCTCACAAGGAACATGTGCTTTGCCCAGAAGCTCAAGAAAGGCTTGAAGAAGATGCTGGCAGACAATGCAAAGGCCACGAGTGCCTTGCAGAGGTCATCAAGGCCCTTGGGAAGCCAAGATGATTAATCCCAAAATACCAAAGCGCCCCACCACAAATTCAACCATCTTTATCTCAATGCTCACCCAAGCTTAGGAATCAGATTGGAAGCTACGTGGCCAAGGGTTGTGGGCTCTGCCAAACAAAGCCCAAGTTTCAAACCAAGGCAGAGGCTTCAGCTCCAGCTCAGGCTTCCAAAGGCTCCAAGGCCTCTATGAAGGCCCCATAGAAAAAGTTTCTGTCTGCCAATGTGAAGACAGATGAACAGTGACATACCTACACTCTATTTGAAGATGATCAGTGCCTTATGCTGTTTTTACAAAAAATTTAAAAAAAAACAAACTTGAGTCAAGATTTGTTTTTACAATGCAAAATCCTTCATTCGCACCCAAGGAAGAAATAGTCTCTATGTTGACCACGCCCTCTGCTCCTCTAGAACTAGGGTAGATACCATGCCTCAGTATTCCTTGCCATACTTATTCTACTTTAATCCTGGGTATCTCTCACAAGACCCTTGCTTCTGCCTCCAAGTGACATGCAGAGCCACATACAGTCTACTTCACTTAACAGAGACACAGGAAAACATCACTAGGGAATTCACTCAACATGAGAATGTCCTAGAGTTCACTTACACAGAGAATCTATGACAGCACCAGGCATAACCTGATGGTAGCCTTTGTACACATATCTACTGATGGCTGAAATGTCGTATTGAGAGCATGACATACTTGAAATGGTAGCATCTGAAGAAACCTCCAGAACTTCTGAACCACCAGTGCAAGAAGCCCTAAGGGAAGCCACCAAACCCATACAACAGCACAGCACAGGAGCCCATGACTTTGAACCAGCCTCCCTCTGGGACCCCTTAGAGCAAGGTCAGGTAGACTCCATCCTGAAGTAAGAACAGAGGAACTATGCAAAACTGACCACATAACAAGCAATTAGCAACTCTGAGAGGGAGAAATTGTCTTCCCCAGGAATGCAAACCTGACTGATTACTGTCAATGCCGGAAACATTAACACGCAGACAGTACTGAGTGGGCTAGTATTTGTATGTGGCCCTTTTATGTGTATATACTACAACAACAGTTTAAATAGACAATGTCCAATTTGAGAAGGGGAGGACATAGGAGGAATAGGAAGAAAGATGTACTAATGTAATTACATTTTAATTAAATAAAAAAAAGAAATGCTATTTTATACACAAAAAAAGCCATAAGCACAAAATATACATATTCACATGGCTGGGACAAGAAGATTTTGGTTTTCCAAAATCACCTGGATCCAAGTAGATAGCTCAGGAGGACTCTTGATGCCAAACCTAATGATTCATGATCAGTCTCTGAGTCCCACGTGGTAGATGGAGAAAACAGGTTTCTAGAAGTTACCCTATGACCTCCATATGTGTAACATGATGCACATGACTGTATACACACACACACACACACACACACAGTATTTTCTTAGAAAATCATGTGTTTTTCTAAGAAGTATTTTTAATTACATATATTAAGTGTGTCTGTATGTAGGCATATGCATCTGAATGCAGTACCTGAGATGGCCAGAGGAGGGTAACAGATATCCTGATGTGGGTTCTAAAAACTGTAGTCAGGTCCTGTGCATAAGGTTTTAACCACTGAGCCATGTCTCCAGCCCCACTACCTGGTCCTTCTAGATCTCTGTTACTATCATTATTATCTTAGTAGCAGCTTAAATTTTGCTTTTCAAAAGAAGATGAAAAATAAGGAAAACACACTCAAAAGAGAAGCATCATCCCGCAAGATCTCCATTGTCTCTAATCTCTCAGTTGCAGGAACACACAACCATGCCTGACATTTTCTGTGAGTGCTAAGCATAAAATTCATAAAATTATTCTTATAGAATTACTCTTGAAGTCACCTGGCCAGTCCAAGCTATCTAGTTTTTAAACATTGGGCCAACGCTGACTTCCTGAATGAGCATCCCTTGGCCAATATGGACTGTCAGATGTGACATGTTGCTAGTTCTTCTTGGTGCTGATTGTTGAGTCTCTGTCATATGCATGGTAGATAGTTAATTCCCCCCTTGGAATTTCCTCTGTCTTTAATGGGATACCAAGGAGTTTGCTGATCTCTAGAGATAATTAAACACATCTTTTTCCTCCTCTGTGGAGTCAAGGTCACTGATTCCAGGTCTTCCTTTTTTAACATTACCCATAAAAATTACAAAGGTCTGAGGGAGGGTTTATTTGTTTTTTTAATGGGCGATGTATTTCCTCTCAGTAACCTTTTGCATCATTAGATGCTTATACATTTCACTAACACATCCACATATTTTTTTTCTGTTGTGGTTTTGTTATTTTTCTGTTGACTATTTTGTATATATTGCCAACCATTGGCTCATATTTTATTTATCTTCTCTCTTTAAGCTTGAGGGTTTTTTCATTCTCTATGTGCTTTGGTGAAACTTAAATCACCAATTTTAAACAATTTTTCTTTTCTGCTACTGGCATTTAAAGCTATGACATTTCCTCTGAGCCCTGATTTATCTGCACTCCTGGAATCTTGATACTATTCTTTTTCATTTTATTCCATTAAGATGGGCTATAGTTGTCCATGTATCTCGAATGCTGGTCTATCTTGCTTATCGATGGCTTGGTACCAACCTCCCACCCAGCCTCCATGGTCCCATGCCCCTCTAAGCCCATTGCCCCTGACTCTGCAGAGTTATCTCAGGGTTTGACCTGAGGTTCCCATGATAGAATTGTCTTATTTTCCACTTTCTTTGCGGGGCCTTGCATATGCCTACTCATCAAGACACGTTTTCTTCTGTTAGTCCAATTATTCAATGTCCTCAGCACACGTGCTGTTCTGTTGATGAAACAGAGAAACTCAGGTCCTGAGCCCTTCTTTCTGATGACTTCTGCATACTGTTCCTTTTCATTCACGCCAGTGTTGTTCCTTTTGGCATGAAAAACAGCGTTTTGCAGGCACACTGGCTTCTGTTTGCCACAGGGGAATGCTGGGTTTTCATAAGTCTCTCAGTACTTGCTCTCTCTCATCCACTGAACTAATGTAGATCTGGCCAAATGCACTTTTGTAATGGATTTAGAAAGAGTTCCAGGTGCCTCCCAGTCTTGTCACTTAACAGACTTCAGCCTCTGAGTTGTCTGGCCTGTGTGTGGCACTCGGGATCTCTGTAGTGTCATTGGTTGGCAGAAGAATCAGCAAGACCTCCCCACACTTGGACTATAACTCTGGAGCTGGCAGTATCATGAACCACTCCCCTGCCCTCTTCTCCCTCTCAGAGAAAGACTTGTGATGCTATATGTATCATGGCTTTCCACTTGGAGCTTGCAAGAACCCTAGACTTTCTCCAGAGGTCACCCCCTCAGAGATCTATTCTGTAAATGTCAGAAACTCCCAACCCAGCCTCAGTCTAGAGATGCCACCACATTCCACAGGCTGCCTGTTGGTTCCAAGTGTTCTAGAAACTGTCCGCAGAAGGCTAATCTCTCTACTCTTCTGTGGTAGATGCAGGGCTACCTGAAAACAGGCAATCAGGTGACTCATGAGGTTCTGGAGCACATGGTGGGTAGGCTGTTATCAAATTGAACAGAGTGTGCCCTACAGAGGCATCTTCCTCGGCCTCTGGATGGCAAAGGAGAGGAGAAGGATGCAGCCCTGGGTCAGGATCTTGGCTGAGTGTTGTTTGGCTGTGGAGCCTTCTGGTCACATAGAGAATTGAAGGCTAACTTAGAGAGAAGGAAAGCAGTCCAGACAGATAGTGATGAGAGAGGTCACCTTCCACACACCAAAGAGCTTTCCACTGAAGAACAGGAAGAGATGAGAAGAGAGGACTCCTGTGCTCTCCACATCGATTTGAAAGAGCAGGAGTAAAGAAAGGAAAGGAGACAGGGTGTGGAGGCAGAGAGGAAGCCCAAGCATGTGAACACATGGTCCTCCTACTTGGAGCCTGTCTATGTTACATCCAGGGCATTAGAGCAACAAAGGTGTTGGTCTCCCTGGGCTCTGTCTGTCTCTCACCTTGGAGGCAGATACTTCCAAGCTGAGTGCTTCCCAGTACAGTCGAGGAGAGCTACATCACTAGAGACTAAAGACCTTTATTCTAGCAGGTAGGGGAGGTACTCTCAGTGGGATGTAGCCTCAATACCTCATAGGGTAAGTGACTGTTCCCCTAGCCAGACTTCAGCAGAAGAACTTCTCCATCTCCCCCAGCAGGAGATAGAAAGAAACCCATTCAGCCCCATGGAAGGCACTGCTTCCCAGCTCCCAGACAGCTCTTGAGCAGCTGTTGAGGAGAAGCTTTGGTCTGCTGGTGACAGATGACAAGTGAATGTGCGTGAATAATTTCACACACAAAACAACAACCTGGCAACCTGCTGTTTGTCCCATTTCCAAACTTGAAATTCACAACAGAGGCTGTTTAGGATTTTAAGTGGCTTCCTTTGAAGCAGTAGCTTATGTGGGGACAAGGACCAGCCCACAATCTGGGAAACTGAGATTAGATGAAGCTTCCACCAAGATGAAAAAGGGTTATCCACAGTCAACCTGAAGCCATTCTTACCATGTGTTCAGTGTGGCCTCTTTGACCAACTAGATGCATGGTCAGGCTTACGATCCACAGAGGCTAGAAGCAGCAGTAGGGCAGGCGGTTCCAACATATCCATCAGAGTGCAGATCCAAACAGGTTTGGCAGGTAGTAGGATGCCCCTAACCTCCAGCTCCCTCCCCTAAACCAATAAAGCCATATCTCCTCGTCCAGCAAGTCAGCGCTATTCTTCCTGCTCGCCTGGGCTCCTGGTCAATGTGAGGACCTGAATCTGGTGTAGTGGCACATGTCTGTGATCCCAGCATTCAGAAGCTGAGGTAGGAGAACAGTGCTATCTGAGAAAGCCTAGCCTCCAAAGGCAGTTCCTAGGATAAAGTGGAGTTCCTGGCTATGTGGAAGCGTAGAGTCATGGGGGCAACTGAAACCTGTCACACTCCATTATTCAGCTATTCAGAGAGTTCATGCCTCAAACTCAGCCTGCTTCCATATCCCTTTGAAATGCTAATTTTCTGATTAATTACACTCCTCAGTTCTACAGTGGTCCCCCCCCCTTCAAACTTCAAGAGGCATCTATCTGTTCCTATAGAATGTCAGCAGCAGTCTGCCCCACATTATGTATAAAATCACCCTGCTAATCCATGCAGACACCATCAGGCACATTCCCAGCCCAGAGAAAAGGAAGTTTCCTATGAGCAAAATGAGCTGAAGTCCTGAAGGGTTTGCTGTGGACCTGATAGGTCTGCCACCCTACTGTGAGCAGGCCCAGGAACAGCTCCCTTCACTGGACAACATGGGGATACCTGTTGAAAATTCATCACAATGCTCATTTTCAGAAGTGCTGACTCAAGCCAGGCTTCTGCTTAGTTTTACTTTTATGTTGATATCTAGTAAAACTATGCTCGGACATGGATGGCAGTGATGCTCTGACAATCCCAGCCACTCCATTGATGGCAGGCTGGGAGGCCACCCCCTCACTCTGGTCAGCCCACCCTCTAAAGGAGACATTTATCTACTGTAGGAACTGAGCTCCCAGGACTCACAGGTGGGTCACATGGTGAGAATCAGCCATCACTGGGAAGCAGCAGAGCCTTGGAGAGGACTGCACCAAGTAAGGTTATGTTATTTCTGTTTTCTGCCTTGTCTGGTGTAAAATGCTGCAGGGTAGACCTTGGAACTGGGATGGCTCCTCTGCTGAACATTTGTTAGTCTTGCAGATACTCTCTGGGCTCCCTATAAGTTCTACATGGCCCAGAATGCAGACCTGAGTCTGGTGTAATGGCACATGTCTGTGATCCCAGCATTCAGAAGCTGAGGCAGGAGGATGCCAGGCTTGAGACCTTGACGAACTATGTAGCAAAACTCTGTCTCAAGAAACAAAACACCAAATAAGATAAGATAAATAAGTAAAATCAATTCTGGAAAACAGCTCTGGGGATGCAGCCTCCTGCTGAGCAAGACCCCTGAGGGCTTCAGATTCTTCTCCCTGCCTGAGCGCCTATTCCAGCCCTGAGGATGCAGATGCAGCTTCTGATTCGTACCTTAAATCATAACTGTAATCGTCCTGCTTTGCTAATGAATGCAAATTGCAAGCACTCCTATTGGAGATCAGAGCATTCCAGCTTTTTTTAAGTAGTCATCCATCTTCCCCGCTTGCCTATTGGACATCCCACTTCCTCACACAATTCCCAAGAGTGGCAATGAGCAGCACATTCACCTTCCCCCTGCCCAGCAAGGTCACTGATACTGCCCAGTCAGGAGATACATCAGTGAGTTTGCAAAAGGCAACATCAATGGCAAGGGAGCCAGGAATGCATTTCGAAGGATCTCCTAGAATGTTCTTAGATTGCAATCTAAACGGGCATACCTGGTCTACTAGGCTGCAGGCTGGCATGTGTGCACCTCCCTGATATTATAAGGAATTGCTCAAGCCAACAGCCCCGAGCATCCAGATAGATTAGGAGAGAGAGTACTGAACACTGGCTCTGCCTTTTCAAGGCTTAAGGTAAGACCACATCTGGAAAGCTCTGGTCTCTCTGGCTCTGGCTCATAGCAAGAGCATCCTCAGCCTGGCCCTTGGTACATCAACTCAACACATCAGCAGGATTTCTAGGCAGCCCTAGGATATCCATAAAGCAGATGCATTGCCCCTATCCTCAGGAGGTCCTGGGGGCATGGTTGACTTTGTCACGGTTTCCCTTGAGACATCTGAGAAGAAGATACAGGAGACAAGCAACAGGACACCAGCCCTGTTCTCTGGCATCAAGACCCAGTGCTCTTTTGTCCCAAAGAAGCAGGGACTTGTGGTGATGCATTCTATATTTAATAAAAATCAGCCTGGAATATCAGGGGACAGAGCTATCTCTCCAGCCTTTTGTTCATTTGCTTGCTTATTTCTTTTTTTGAGACAAGGTTTTCTGTGTAACAGTACTGGCTGTCCTGGAACTTGCTTTGTAGATGAGGCCAACCTCACACTCACAGAGATCCTCCCGCCTCTGTCTCTCAGTGCTGGGACTAATGGCTTGTGACACCTCTGCCTGGCTTTACCTGTTTCATCTCCTAGACTTTCTATAGCATGAATTCTAGTTAGCATTATAATAAAAACGCAAGGCTAGATATTGCAGAAAAGCTGGAATATCAGAGAGATAGAGAAACAAACCACAGCCAGTTCTCACCCAACCAACTTCTCAAGCTGAACAGGGTAAATGCTATCTTCACGGGTCCTCAGCCTTACTGGTTGCTCAGACAGAATGGCTAAATTTCTGCCTTCTCCTGCCTTATATTTCTTTCCCTGTTCAGCTATTTTACTTCATGGTTCAACTCTGCTAGATCTAGGATTAAAGATGTAAGCTACCACTGTCTGGCTGTTAGGCCTTGAAGTTACAGAAATCCACATTAATCTCTGTCTCCCTAGTGACGGAATTAAAGGTGTGGGTCACCACTCCCTGCCCTTCATGGCTGGGCTATGAGTGAGTCTGTCCTCTGATATTCCACATAAATTTTATTAAATATACAATATATCACCACCTATCACCTTCTGTGTCAAAAATAAAAAGGCTATAACTAATATAAGAAAAACTATATACAATAGGTACGATAACTATATACAATATATACAAGCAATAATTACATCAGTAATGTCCAGTCCATTAACAACTGACAAATTCAAAGAAAATGTTCTATTATTTATCCCATTTTGGTGAATCCAAAAGATTCTGACTAATGTACTTTCTATCTAACTTGTATTATCAACTGAAAACTATCTTTTGATGTTTATCAAACTTAGGCATTTTACACCTTTTAGTAAATTTCTTTTCTGAAACTGTAACTAGAAAAACTATAAATATAATTATCTAATCTTCAACTCCCTCAAAAACCCAAGAAGGAAATAATATGAACTAAGTACATAGGAAGTGCAAGCAAGCAATTTCTAAACAATGTGAAAAATGACAGAAACATTTGTCTGCCTGAACAATCACTAAGGTTCTTCTTAGCATTGGGGCACCCATCTTTGACCTACAGGCCTAGCATATCTGACAGATTTATCTGTAAAGCAGAATAGTCTTAAAGACCTTCCTACTTTGTCCTGGCAGGGATCAGCAGTTCTTTCTTGTGTGTACTGCTTGTTCATTTCATCACACTGTCAGTAGTCGAGGCAAAGGCACTTTCTTACCTAGTAGCTAACTTTTGCCACAAAGAACGTAAACTCCATGTGGAATTTCTTCAATGTCCATCATTTTACCTGAACTAGATTGGCAGTGCCAGGAGCAGACATGTCTCATTGTCATAAAAATAATAAGAACCTATGTTATTAAAAATATCTTAAATGGCATATTCTGTAGATCTCTGAAGTGTTTGAAGACCTGTCTATCTAAAATATATTTCTGTTTGACCTTTAAAACATATCTAATATGATATAAGATTGATTGTAATGTCTAGCTGCTAACTTGCATTCCTTTATATCCTAATTAGTTGCTAATAATAACTTTCAAGGACCAGCAATTTGTATTACATTGCTAGATAAACTGTATAGGTACAATACCTTGAACAAGCATAGAAATATATGTACAGAAACAAAATTAATCTCAACTTTGTATTAATATGCACAATTTGGTTTTTTTTACTTTTTTTCTTCTTTATTTATTTTGTATTTATCAAGAAAAACAGTAAAATGAATTTAAAATGCTGATAAATTAACAATAACTATGAAGAAGATAAAAATCATAAGCATGACTTATCAAGGGTGATAATGCAAATAAGATTGCTACACATATATTTACTTTGTGTTCAGCTTTCCCTCTGAATTTTTTTTTCATCTCTGTATATCCTTATTCAAGGTCCCTTCCCCCTCCCACCACATCAGGTCATTCTTTCTTCTCCACAACTCCCCATCCCCTCCCTGGGCAGGGAGCAGACAGTCCTATGGTCCCACTGACCCAATAATGCTTAGATCAGTCTCCACTCCTGGCAAATCCAGTTTTGTCCATCCTCTCTCAAGAGTGAGTCAGGTGTTCCTATAGTTGGAGTGGCATCCAAACGTTCAGTCCAGGGTGTTTCTGATCCCAAGCTGTTTAGTGGTTGTGGTTTGCAGCTTGGGCATGCTTGGGTTTTTTTTCTTGTTTGTTTGTTTAGAGACAACTAATGAGTAAGTACATCTCCTGCTTATCTTTCTGAGTTTGTGATACCTCGCTCAGGAGGATATTCTCCAAATCCATCCATTTGCCTGTGAATTTTAGGATATCATTTTTCCTTACTGCTGAGTAGTATTCCATTGTGTAGATGTACCACAGTTTGTTAATACATTCTTCAGTTGAGGACATCTAGGTTGTTTCCAGGTTCTTGCTATTACAAATAATGCTGCTATGAACATAGTTGAGCTAATACCTTTGGAGTGTGAATGTGCCTCTTTAGGATAGACACCCAGAAGTGGTATTGCTGGGTCCTTGGGGAGATTGATTCTCAACTTTCTGAGAAACCGCCATATTGCATTCCAAAGTGGCTGAACAAGCTTACACTCCCACCAACAATGGAAGAGTGTTCCCCTTGCTCCACATCCTCTCCAACATAGGCTGTCATCTGTGCCTTTTATCTTAGCCAATCTAACAGGTGTTAGGTGGTATCTCAAAGTTGTTTTGATTTGCATTTCTCTGATGATTATGCACAATTTGTATATAATATCCAAAAATCCAATCCAATGGAAAATATTTAGAGCTAGTAATTGCTTTTTAAAAGTAGATTCAATAATCTACCCTTATATCCTATTATATCTATAACAGAAAAAACCTAGCCTGTTGTATGTAGTTTCTGGCCCAGACTTTCAGGCCTAGCCTTGAGATTTGAACCCAATAGCAGCCCCACTGCCACTTAGCACCAAATAATCACACAAAGGCTTACATTAATCTTATGCTGATTGACCTGGGGCCCAGGCATATAACTTACTAACTCTTGCTCTTAAATTAACCCATGATTCTTGGTACCTTTTCTTAGAGCAGCATAGTTGTCCTCTGCATCTGCTGGCTTCTCATTGTGATGTCTCCACTGGCTCTGGCATTTCTGTTCTTTCTGTTCCTAGAGATGTTCTAGTCTGGTAGCTCCACCTACACTTTCTGTCTGCCTTTAGTCAATCAGGGTTTTTAGTAAACTAGTAGGAAAGACAGATATATACAATGTATCAACATAATCCCACTACGTTAGCCATCTGGGTAGTGACCTCAGCCACATGTAGTTCCAGCTGGCAAATGGCGTTTTTGTTAATTTGTGCCCCATGTTGGGTGCTAGATATATCACCACAGCTCTTCAATCAAGGCTTCCACCAGGGCTGGTTCATGTCCTGGATGGAAAAGGCATTCAAGGCTGACCTGACAGTCTCCTATCTCTGTCAACTGTGTTGTCAGGACACAAGTCTCTGTCCCTTCTTGTCCAGGATTTCAAGACTAACTGGATTCCATCATACTCTAAAAAAGGGCCCCGACGTCTAAGTTCTATGTCTAATTCTACTGCGCAAGTTTTCCTTACAGAATCTTCCCCCGAAGTTCCAAGTCCATCATGATCCCCTCTTCTTGCCCATGAGTGTTGTCAGTGCACCCACAAATGGGCTTTCTGGTCAACCTATTGCAGGTGAGTTCACAATGAGAAATTGTAGCTTTCCAGCCTCTGGACATGAGAATATTTCTAGTAGACAGCTTTTAAATAGGACGGGAACCAGGGTATCCACACAGGTTTCTTTTCTGGGCATGAGTTTAACCAAGTAAGCCACAGACTACAAACAACATGGGTCCATGTATCCATTTCTATGACAACCAGAAGTTTGTTCTGGTTCTCACAGCACAAGCTTTGTCCCAGACCCCTAAATATCAAGACAGCTCAGTCCTGGACTTGCTCTGGGAAAATTCATCCGCCTGTCACCCTGGTCCTGGTTCTCTTTGATGTGCCACATTTTTTCATGTGGAGATCTGAATGAGGATGTCCCTCCATAAACTCGGATGTTTGAATGTTTGGCACTCAGTTGATGATGCAGTTTGGCAAGGTTTTGGACGTGAGATCTTGGTGGAAAAAGTATGTCCTTGGGGCAGGATTTTGGACTATAAGGACTTGCTACACTTTCAGTGTTTCTGAAAGTATTTATTCTCAGTGTTTCCTGCTTGTGGTTAAAGATGTGAGCTCTCAGTTTCCTGCTCTCAAGTTCCATAGCTACTGATTGTTGCCAGGCCTCCCACCATGATGGACTCTTAGCCCTCTAAAACCCTAAGTTCAAATAAACTCTTCATTTCATAAGCTGCTTTGGTTATGGTATTTTATCATAGCAAAAAGAAAAAAATCTAATGTGCTCACTGAATTCTGAGATTGTCACTGGTGCTTGATCGACTCCAGAGCGTGGCTCTTGTTTGTCAACCTGAGTCATCACCTACAAAATACATTGGCACATTGTATTAAAGCTTGTGTTGGTATGGAGCTATTCTTAGCCTAGGGGCTACAGACAAGTGTCAGGGAGCATTGAGGTATTTACATCTTACCCTAGAACTTCTCAGACATATGTGTATGCATCTGAGTGTGCATGTGTGTTTGAAGACAAGAGTCAACCTTGGGTGTATTCTTTAATCACTCTCCACTATTTTTGAGGCAGAGTCTCTCACTGAACTTGGAGCTTGCCAGTTCAGCTAAACTGACTAGCCAGCAAACACCAGAAATCTGTCTGTCTCATCCTTTCCAGTCCTGAGATCACAGGCCTGTTTTAGCTTTTATGTGAGTGCTCACATAGCAGGCCCCTAACCACAGTGCCCTGACCCTCAGAGTCTCTTCATTTCTTAAAACGTGAGCCCACTGTTAAACACACAAAGCAGCCAACCAACCAGAAGTCCAGCTGGGAGCTACTGAATTCATGACAGCTGACCCCAGATGTTGTCTGCTAAGGCCCTTGGTAGGTAAATTGACCTTTTATACATTACATATACTTCTTCCCAAATACTTTCTCAGAGTACATTTGTGATTCTCCTGCTTCTAACACTTCTAGTCAGCTGTCATCAAGGCCTGGATGGATTCTGTGTCCATTTCACACAGTTCTCTTCTTGCCTCAAGCCCTCTCATGCATGTACTTGTAACCCCAGCATGGGGGAAACTGAGGCAGGAAAATCTCCAGATCTAATCTGTAAGCCAACATATCATACAGGTGATCTCCAGGCCAGTGAAGGACTTTGCCTCCAAAAAGAAAAAGAAAGCATACCTGAGGTTGACTGTGGATCACTTCTTGCATGTAAAACACACACACACACACACACACACACACACACACACAGGAGAAACACACCTGCACACACACAAAATAAACAATAGAAAGGCTTTATAGGAAAACAAAGAGCTGTCTCTGGAGACACTAGAGGGTCCCTATCTGTGACCCTAGCCTCCTTTGCTGCCCAGGCTCACAGGAAGTGTTGTCCCTGTGGAGTCAAGCACTGGTATCACTGTGACCTCACCCATGCACCTGCTGTCCTCTGTGCAACAGGAATTCAATGAGCCTGCTGAGAATTAAGCCCCAAGATTTACCATTCTGCACTAGAAAAAATCTGCTTTTACAAGCACAATAAAAATGCAAATTCAATTATAAACGAATCAAAAGAAGATGCCCATCTTTCCGAAGTACAACCCCAGTTACATTCCTCGTGAATGCCTCCAAAGACCGCCTCTAAAAATGTTATTAGACCCATGAATGTCCTAGACAATTAATGGGTTTTCTGTCTACATTAAGCTAAATAACAGCATCTTACCGGTCAAGAAAAAGACGTTTGTGCCTTTTGGCTACAATTAAGTCCAAGGCTGGGTTTGCGCTTCGCTTTAATTACTAATAGATTAATCCAAGCCGAAACGACGATCTGTAATTAGCATTTTGTTGATTGATTTGTTGCAAAGAAATGACCCTGATTCTGTTTTAGTAATCAGTTTATAGCTAATTGGCTTTCTTTCATTAAAATATAAAGAACCATCCATTCAGAGTGGTCAAGGTGTGGGGGTCATAATCATCAGAGATGCTGTCACTTGTCAGAGGTGGCTTTCTTTGATTTTTATGGAAATCTAATTATTGAGTAAATTAAGGGATTTGACCTCTGAGGGATGGCTGTCTAGTAACTTCCAGACATTGGAACCCAAAGGAAAGGCCAAGGATGAACGCTAGGTTGTGATGATGTCATCTGTGGCCATAGGGAGAAGCGATTTATTATTGACAACAGCGACAGATCCGTAGATAGTAATTAAAAGACTCACCGCATGGCTCAGGAAAGGCAAAAAACATTCAGAGATTGCAATTAACTCATTTGCAGGGACAAAGCCTAATGAGGTGTGATTCTTCTTTCTCCAGATAAAAATAATTCCCCAAAAGGAAAATAGGAAAGTTTCATCTTCTTGCTGGAGGTGGGCTGCCGACAGAAGTGTGTGCCTTTTGACACATTTGCATGACCACCAGAATCTCTGGAAAATAATCACTCAGTGCTGCCACATTCCTGTTGTCTCCTGCCTTGTGGTCCATGAGAACCAAAGAGAATACTGTTTGACAATGAAACGTACTTCCTGAAGATGCTCTATAGACCTGGTTCTAGCCCAACCCTGAAGGGAAGCCAAGATGATCCATAAGACCTTGCCATGCGATGATGCAGAACCCAAAGACCATCATCCTGAACCTGGACCACTGGTTCAGAACCAGCGCTGCCAGGCCTGGCTCTGTCATTCTCATCCGTATAGCCTGGCTTCCTCCACTTGCCATTTTAAGTGTGAGTTGTCATTATCTCCCATTTGTGTTGCAAGTGCCTGGATTTAAATCAATAATATGTTCTTCTGTGATTTCTGAAAGGCAAACAGACCACTGAACAGGTCTCACCACCCTCCCATTAAGGGGCATTCTGGACATTTAGGAGAGGTAAGAGAATAGGCAGATCAGAAGGACATGAAACCCAGCCCAGCTTTCTAGAGAGGTAAGTGCAGCCCTGCCTCTCAACCTCTGCACTTGAGTCCTTAGACCCTTCAACCCCATGCTCTTTGGAGGTAGCCTCACTGTAGCTCTAGAACTGATGGGTCAATTGAGTAAGGACAGACTGTTGGCCTACAAGAAGTATGAGGACCCAGGGTAGGATATGCCCCAAGGGCAGTCATGGCAGAGCTTCTGTCCTCTTTGACTCTCCCCAGCACCTCTGTTAGTCCCACTACCTGGCCATAGCCCCTGACCACGCTATCTAATGACACCCAGCCCAGAAGTTTGTATTTCATTATATCCTGCAGTCTGGGAGGATATCGGAACAAGAAGGCCAAGTTCCAGGGCAGCAAGTATAGGCTGCCTTTGTGAAGATCACCATGATAGCCAGTCACAGTGTGTCATATCATGGAGGGTCAAGTAGCCTCTGAGTTGAATGTGGTGACAGTGGACCAGACCTCCACAGTAGCTGGGCTTTCTGCAACCTAAGTTGACAGGGCTTCGGGGTTCTGCCTGAAGATATCAGAGGCGCTTCACATAGATTGGCCCTTGATTAAGTGGCTCCTTCCAAACTGCTGACAGAAGTGTGAATAATCACGGGAAATAGTGAGAGCAAAAAATAGCACACAGATCTCTCCAGCTTGGAATGAGCTGAGGAGGTCTTTAATATGTCTATAAGCTCCTCATGACAGCCTGGAACCAGCATGTGGACATGTGTGATACAACACAGCAGGAAGTACCAGCACTGAGCCCCTGATGGCCCGACCTGTTCTTCTCCCCCAGTCTGGGAGTACATGTCTACCTGCAAGCAAACATGGACAGGTAGCAGTATGTCTGGCCTTGATGGAGCCTTCTGGAATGTTCACTGAACAGACATCAAGGTCACACTGCTACATCCAAGAACAGTAGCATCTCATAGTGTGTCCTCTGTGAGTCGCTTCATGTGGGCAGCTCAATGGTGACCCTGAAGGAGGGGACCTTGGCCAAAAGTTAGGTTGGTAAGGAAAGATACATCTACATTTGAAAAAGGACACAAGAGATAGGCAAGTTGGATGAAGGCCATCACTGCATCTGATATAGATGATATAAATGATATAGCAATAAGTGATATGGATATAGGTGATATAAGTTATGTGGCTATAGATAATATAGATATAGATGATAGAAAATAAATGTAGAATATATAAATGATATAATTATATATAAAGTGATATAGATAATATAAGTTATATGAAAGGAATGGTATAACTAGCATAGATAAATGTGAAACCTCCTGCAGTGGGATCAGAGTATGGTGCATGAAGTGACATCTTGGAGCCCATTCCCTACAGAGGAACCTAACTCAGCCTTAATACTGGGATGAGGGACTTGGACCTACCTCAACTGGGTATGCCAGACCGAACTAACTCACCTTGGGATTCCTTGCCCTCCTTGGGGAAGGAATGAGGGATGGGGTGGTGGGAGATTGAGGGAGGACTGGGAGGAGGGAAATGTAGATGATATAGATATAGTGATGTAAATTATATAAATAGCATGACAGATATAGCTGGTATATAGATAAGATTACAAAAATGTTATCGATAATGTGAATAACATAAACATCAAGATATAAATGACACAGACATAAGTATAGATGACAGATGATAATATACACAGATGACATAAATACATATTGTATTTATATAACACAAGATGATATGGAAACAGATGTAGATTATATAAATATAGAGTATTATAAGTAACACAGAGATATTGATCATCTATTTCCTGGACATAAGACAAAATTAAATTTACATATCCAATACAGTAGGAGATTTACTATAATAACTAGTCATAAGACAGAACAATCATCTCCAAATCAACAGTGAAGCTACTTTTAAGTATAATAAAGTTTCTTGCACCCAGCACTGAGGTGCTATCAGCTCCCTGAGAGACAGATGGGCAGTGAGGACAATGGACAGCATGGACACATTGGGCAAAGGAGTAATTCCCTTCTGGGCCCAGTGGGAGGGCCCAGGGTTTCAGCCCATCCCTCAGAACCCTTCCCACTTTGAAAGATACAAATTATTCCTGGAATTTTTCCGTTGGTATTTTCAGAGCCCAGTTGACTTCATGCTGTTGAGGTCCCAGACAGGAAGGATGTGGTGCATGCTGCACTGGCACTGTGAAGGTCTCATTCTTTTTCTCATTTCCATCTTGTCAATTGGCGATACCCTTAACAGCGTCACCAGGCGGTGGAAGGTGGTAACAGAAGGCCCCATCGTGTGTCTATTTTAGCTGAACTGCTTCTTTTCTGCAACCTGAGCAAACAGGTGTTGTTTCCTTTTTTTGTTTTCCATAATGTTCGTGTTAGGAAAAGTTGCTAATGTCGACATAGATTTTTCACAATCCATTCACACTGTTTTCCTTTGGTTCTCTGGGCAGACTTGGCTCGTGCGATCGGACGTCTTGATCTGGAGCAGGCTGTGCTGCTGTGGTTCTGTTTAAACATGAGCTGTGTGTTTTATTACTGACCCATCTGCTCATTCACTTGCAGTTCTTTGCAGCATCCCCACAAGTGAGCTTAAAATACAGATTTATTCTTGTTTTATTTGGGCATTTTGTTGCCTTCTGCTAAGTTTGAATAACAAAATGTAAACTTCTGGATAACTTTTTTCAACTTTTTTAGATTTGTTCATTTTATTTTACAGATATGGGTGTTTTGCCCACATATACATGCACCATGTGTGTGACCAGTGCCTGAGAAGGCCACAAGAAGACATCAGATCTCCTGAAACTGGAATTATGATGGTTATGAGCCACCATGTGGGCACCAGCCTAACTTAGGGCCTCTAGAAATACGGCCAGTGCTCTTAGCCACTGAACTGTCTCTCCAGACCCAGAATGTAAACATTATTATTAAATAAGTAGTGTTTGTGAAATAAGTTGAGGGTGGTATTCACTCTTGTCCTAGAGATCTCAATAATTCAGCCAGTTCTAAACCTGAAGGTCCTTACATGCTTGTGAAGACTTACCCTACAGCCTGGCTACAAAAAATTCTCCTCCCTTGGCCCTCTCTGTCAGCCAGCTTCCTCATAGGCTCATATTTTCCACAGTTGACTGTAGACATCTGACCTTCTGTGAGGTCTGTCTCCCCGCAGGCTTGCAGAGCCTGACATGACAGCCCAGTATGGTTCACCCTTATAACATGCAGCCGATAGCTACAGGTGGAATGGGCTTGAAACTTTGGGGTTATCTTTTCCACTATGTCATAGAGCTTTTAATTTCATCAGATTAAGCTTTACCCTCTGAAAGTCCTAGAACTTCACTTGTTTCTCACTCTCCTAAGACTGGGGCCAAGTTACTTGTCTTTGCTAATCTGTGTTTTTCTCCATTACAGGTGAGTCATCTGGGGTGTGACTCTGGGCATGTTCTTCCTCTGAGCAGAGAGCTCCTGCACCTTTGCATACTTTAAATTAATCTTACTTGTCTAATCTAATTGACACATAAGAACATAGAAATTATGCCCATTAAAGAGATATCATCAAATGTCTCCACACAGATATACATTGTAAATCAAGTAAAACATATCTGTCTCCCAAATAGCCACCATCTCTTTGTAGTGAGACACTTCAAAGCCTTCTGGCCTTTAAAGATGAACAATGCATAACTATCTACAACGCCCTACTGAGCTTCTGGTTCCCATCCAGCTGATCTATTCCCCTTCCTCTCCTGCCATCACCTCCTTGATCTCAGTGAGGCCCACTCCTTTTGAACTACCTCATCGGTTACAAACTCCCATCCCTCGTATTAATCAGGACAGATGAGGCATGCTGTAGTAACAGTATCAAGGCCTCAGTGCTTTGCTTGCCTCCTGAGAGAAGGCACCATCCTCCATGAGGTCCACTCTGCTAGAGTGCTTCACCTCCACACATCACCTCAGTGTATGCTTCTGCAGCCACCAAAGGCTGAGAGAGGACCCTAGTCTTGGAATGGCTTCTCCCACATCCCAGGGAAGAATACAGTACCTCTTGCTGTGCCTTCCCTGCTTGACATCATCAAAGCAAATCACAGGGCCAGGCTTTCCCTTCAACATGAGACATAGAGAAAAGGTGAAAAAACAAGAGAATAAGTGAGTAGCATTACTGTCTGACAGGTTTATCTCTAATGTCACTGCTTGGAATCTGCACCATACTTCGGCTTTATTACATGGTGTGTGTGTGCCAAGGATCTCATCAGTCCAGGTAAATTTTTATGGCTAAATTAAAATGCATAGTGATGCCCCATGCATATAACTAGTCTATTTTGCACAATTATCTTGCAATATTTTTGTATTCTGTGTCATCTAATGATGTTTTGGCTACTGTATCTTGTATTGTAATGACCTGAGATTTTGTAGACCCCTTTCTTTATTTTCTTGTTAGTTATTAACATTTTGCATGTGTGCAAGATGTATGCATAAATGCTACTGGGCCATGTGGGATGCACAGTAACTAGTTAATAAGGAGAACATCACAGTAGCCCCAACCCTCCCCCTATCTCTCACGCACTCCAGAGACACACCGTCTGAATTTTCACCACCTCAGCTTAGTCCTGGACATCATGTACACTCTATTTGCAAGGTCAAGCACACTGCTGAGAGCTGTTACAGATGATTTTACTATGAGAATGTTTATCCTTACCCAAGCTCTTAGTTCCCTCTAACATTGACAGGCCTCCAACAGTGTCCTTTACTTAGCCTTCATAAAAAACACTGCTATGAGTGAACTTTTCTAAAATTGGTGTTGGGCGCCATTTGTTGTATTAGGTTTCTGGCCCAGACTTTCTGGCTTAGACCAGAGGTTTGACTGGTAGTTGGCAGTTTGGCAGTCTGGCAGTTTGGTAGTCCGGCAGTCTGACAGACCCACAGAGACACACAGACTCTTATATTAATTTTACACTGTCAGATCTGGGACCCTTCCTAACTTCTTCATCTTAACTCAACCCAGGATTCTTATCTTGTTCAGCCATGCAACTCAGTACGTTTTTTTAGAGCAACATTTCAACTTCTTTCTTCTGTGTCTCCTGGCATCTCTGTGGCATCTTTGCTCTGCTCTGAGATGTTCCCAGAGTTTTCTTAGTCTGGTAGCCCTGCCCACACTTCTTGTCTGCCTCTGGCCGATCAGTTTTTTATTAAACCAGTAGGAAGGACAAATATTTACAATATACCATAATTCCACTACAAACTGGTGTTTTATATAGGAAACCAGTGGACCTTTCTGCTGTCTCTGTCCCTAGAAATGGGATTATTTGGTCATAGAGTATGCATGTCCTATGTAAGCCTACCTGTGCTGCTGGCACTATGCTACTATGCACTCTGCTGACCCTAGTGAGATGCTGCCTCTCTCTCTGAAACATCTGTGGAATGCATCTTTCCATCCTGGTGGTTTTCTGCCAATAAACCATCTCACTCCACTCACTAGCAGTTAAGCCTGAGAAAGGAAATGCAAAGCACACTTGTTGGTTCAGAGGGTTGTAGCAAAAAGATAGGAAACAAACAATACATAATTATAACTTATGCATTTCAAATTTTCCATTTGTGTGTATATATGTTTGTAACGCATATGTGTGAGTATACATGCACATGACCTTCATGTAGAGGTCAGAGGACAGCTCAGAAAAGTAGGTACTCTTCTTCTGCTCTGGATCCCAGGACTCTATCCCAGGTCATCAGACTAGCTCAGCAAACACCTTTATCTGCTGAGCCAAATCACCGGCCCTATAATTTACATAGCCTAGAAATTATTCATTCAATTGAAAACTTCTCAGTCTAAAATAAACTGTACACTGTGTTAAATTTCTACCGACTTTGATATAACAATGACCGATTAAAGAGTAAGCATAGAAAACTTGTATTATATAAACAACTAATTCAGAAAAGACTAGTGTCTCTTGGTGTTAAAACTAAGAAACATTAACAATAAACAAAGGGCATTTTGTGGTGATGAAAATCTTTATTTTCTGTGAAGGTATAACCCAGTTCCAGATGCACAAGCTTGCACTTAAAACAACCAGCCAGAACCATCAACAAAAAAAATTATACAGCTAAAAAAGAGGCTTGGTGAACCAGAAGACTCTAGTGAACCTCTTTAACAAGCTCTAGCAACTGGAAGTGAAGTCATTGATGAAATAACCTCAGGATGAGCAAGTTAAGACCCAGAGGTTGGATTTGCCCTCCATCTACTTTTTAAATAAACTTTTGTTTGAACATGACAGCATGCATTGTTTATGGGTTTCCAATGGCTATTTTCACACTATACCATAGGGTGGATTCCCTTGGTATCTCTATCTGTGAAGTTACCATCTGGCCCCAATAAATGAAATTCCACAGACCCAGATAAATTAAGACTGAGTGTCTCCAGTGACACTGTCCTCTGAGGATGTATACAATCTCTGCCCAGCAGAATCTTTCTAAGATAAAACGGAAACTTTAAATATTTGCCAAACAGACCACGTACACCATAAAAATGTCCCTGCACATCCAGGAGTAAAATTATTCTAAGTGTCATTTTATCTACAGCAGATTTAACCTACAAGTCAGTAAGTTAAAGATACGGAGAACATGTGTAAGTCGAAAATTAAATAAAATACTATCAAATAGACTCTAGGTCAAAGAAACTATAAAAAATATTAGAGAATACTTCAAATGGATGACAATGAAATACAACCCAGTGTTTAGAAAGGAATTCAAACCCTAAAATATTCTTATTTCCAAAGAATATGAGTGACAAGTCAATCTCCCAGCTCCACAGATAGCCAACCACTAGAGAGTATCCGGCAAGCCTGGGCTAGCTGTGTGTAAGTCTTCCAACAGCTCACATGCATGGGTAAGTCAAGGAAAAGAGAGGGGGTGGGTCACCAAAGCAGGGTGAAAACCTGTCTGAACCAACAACCCACAACTGGAACTGAAGAGAAATGAGGTGATGAAGACAGTTAGTTTGACAATTTGGATGAAACAAGCAAAAATAGAAAAAAATTATTCTTGAGCACAACCCACAAGGCTTAGAGAAGAAGGAACGGTGAATTTGAGGCCTTTGTATCTGGCAGTAAATTTGACCAAAAGCAAAATGTCATGTGCAATTCTGCCACACAGATATCTCTGTGAGCAAAGTGTCACTCCTTCAAACACCCATGCTGGGAAGGTCCCACAGCTTCCCCAGAAAAGAGAGAACGGCTACAGAGGCTGCGTCCAGTCTGCTTCCAAAGCAGGAATGCCACAGACCCATTTTTCTCCTGAGTGCCAGTTAAAATCCTAAGCAAGATATTAGTAAATTGAATTCTGCACTTTGTAAGATGCATCATGATCAAGCAGGTTTAATTCTAGCAATGCAAGGGTAATTTAACTTTAAAAGAATTAATTAACGCACTCTGCCCCATTGACAGCAAAGGAGAAAATCCAGCCTGCTGTCTCCACAGAAGTTGCAACGCTCACTCGATAAGGCTCAGTCTCTCTTCTTACTAAAAGCTCTTAGCTAGCTGGGAATTGAAGGTAACAGGTAACGTATTACAGAGGCCTGGTCATTAAGGCAGCTTGATATTGCTACAAGCATAGAAAAGAGGCTTCAATTAATAAAATGAAGATCCTAAACACTTCTATGACAAAGGTGACCTCGTGGTGAATAAAGATATTACTGTCTCTCTTCTAAATTGAGTTTGATCGATCTGAGAAGAGAGAATTCTTACAACTCCTCCAAATCACTTTCAGAACTTTCCAGATAAACCAAGATCCCAATGTGAAGATGGGACAAAAACCATGGAGAAGAACAGGGCAGAATATTCTGCAAGATCTTTAGTTATGAAGAGATCTGTAAACTGTTCCCAAACCACTCTGAATAAAGCCAACACCCAGAAGTGGGGTAGACATTTGACACAGCCCTTCCAACCAGAGCAGGTAAGCTTCACGAAGGAGGAGACTCACAATGATGCACCAATGGAAAGAACCCCAATCCCTTCCCTCCCTCCCTCTCTCTCCCTCTCTCCCTCTCTCTCTCTCTCTCTCTCTCTCTCTCTCTCTCTCTCTCTCTCACTCACACACACACACACACACACCAAGATCCTTGGGTTTGTTTATCTCCAGAGTAAATCAGGTTAAATCATTATATCTTGAGACACCTCAGCACCTATCCACAAAGCCACCATCACACACTAAACAGAAGCTGCAGCCATGGTAACTCAATAGCCATTGGACTCTTACATCAGGGTCAGCCTCTTTGAAAACTGTTTCCTAGAGGGGGGTTATGAAGATTAACACATAGTTTTCCCACATGTTCTTGCTTTTGACCCTTGCACTGCCTGCCCCAGGGCACAGAAGAACATTCAGTGGAGCTAACCCAGAGCATCCTGGTGGCATGGGTACCACCAGTGAGAAAGGCCCAGAAACATCAGAGGGTGCTTCTGCAATATCCAACAAACACTTTTGTGCACACAGCATGTAAGAGCTTCCAGATCGAAGCCACGAATAGTACTGTTTCTCATCGGTGCTTCAGGAGCAGGTATCAAGGGGTAGCAGGATGCCCATGTAGGGCTACAGCTGCAGGACCGTGTGAGATGGGGCTTCCCTGTGATAGACGTGCCCCGCTCTTACCTGACTGGGACTGTGCTTCCACTGCCTTCTACGGACCCTCGCTGGCCACTCTCTATGAAGACCATTGCAAAGGTTCTGATTCTTACCCAGACTCTACCACATCCTCCCCTAAGGACAGAGACTAAAAACGCAAAACACAAAGGAAATGCACTTTTTATTCACTCTCATTTTTCATCCTGTGACCACGTGTACTGTGACAGGCTCACCCAGCTGTTCTCTTGTTCTAGACCCAGCAACGCAAATGGGCTTCTCTGGAGGACTCTCCACAACTCTTAGTGGCTGTTGTGGGATCCTGAAGTCATGCCCATTCTTCCATATAAGCAGACAGTTTATATGTGTTTATAGCCTGCCTGCAGAGTGTTAGATAAAGACCAAATGCTGACTCTAACATTACCTTCCATCAGGAGAACCCAAGGGGAAGCTAGCAGTTCCCACATCCCCAGACTGGGTTGGGTTGAGAGATAGCTGTTCCAATAAGGACAGGGGATCCTTGTGCACTTGCACAGTACAGGCTCTGGTTTCCTGCTTTCTGACATTTGTGAACATGATTTCTAGCTTTACAGAAATGCTGCTTTCCCATGAATGCAGAAAAATAGGATGTGGCAGTAAGGGGACTTCCAGAGACCCCAGCTGCATCATGATGTGCACACGCAAAATGCTGTGGCCTGGGGTCATCCTGCCACTGCCTCTCTCCTCCAGATGAAATGGTCTCATTTTCAGTAGCCCAGACAACATGATTACCCTCGCAGTATAGACAGTTGGAGTGATGTCCCCATGTGTTTGCCCCATGGACAAGGCAGTGGCTTTGAATGAGAGTAGACATGGGAGAACCTGTAAAGAGCCCTAGCATGAGCAACTGTGAACAGCATGGAATACCCCCAGCCAGGAAGCTCTAGCCTCCCCTCTCAGTGACCTTTGTTTGCTGCCACCTTGCATGGGACTGAACATCTGGTAGTTTTATCTTTTCCTCTTCCTCTCTTCCATCTGCTTCTGGGTGAGATCTGGGTAGAGAGAGCAGGAAGTGAAGGTAGCAGGAAGTACATTTAACAGTGGTGTCTGTCCTGAGGGAGGTGCCAGGTCCTGCTTTCCCTGGCCCCAAGGCATTCTATGTATGCACATCTTCCAGATTCCTCTCTCCTGCCAGCCTCTTTCACACACACACACACACACACACACACACACACACACACACACACACACATACACTACTGATGACCTCACTGCAGCGGCCTTTTAAAAGTGAAATTAAATGGATTCTGAGCATTAATAACAGATTGTAATAAGACAGACTACCTCTTAATGATGAAGAGAATCCTGGTGGAAAATATTTCTTTGTAAAGTGAGTAAATGCATATGGGAGGGGCTGTAGAACACAAGAGGGGATTTTATGTACTGAATTAAAATGAATATTGATTGCATGGCTGATAATTAATGATAGCAATTTTTGATTAAAAATGAGTTCATTTAGCAGGCAAGTGGAGTGTGGTAACATATTACATCTAAAAATAGCTCAGAGAAGAAAGGGTCCTTGTTACATAGGCAGGTTCACAATGAGAAGGAAGCCCTGATGCCCATGCCTGTGGGCTTGAAATGAGGTCTCCACAGTGGTCCAAGCCATAGCCTCCAGGGGGCACATCTACATTTTCTCCAGAGCTCAGACTGGTGATTGCACAGGTTTGACTCTGGGGATCCACAGGACCTAAGGCAGACAGGAGCCATTTTCTATCCATGTTTCTGATGTTACCTGAAATTCTCTAACCAAAGAACCTAAACAGACTGACCAGGGTGGAACCTCATGCCTTAATTCTGGGAAGTTTTATTCACATAAATGTAAAAAGCAGAAAATGTTAAAAAGTTACACTTGGGGCTAGGGGGTGAAGCATGAGATGGGCCTTAGTGGTTCACAGTAAAATATAAATAAAATAGAAAAAGTCTATGTATCATGAAAGTGCTCTTAAGAGAGTTATGACACAGGTGCCCCTGTGGAGGTCAGATTGGGGACAGTCAGCCCAGTAGGAGGAAACAGAAGTCAGTGTCACCTCTGCCCTGAAGCCATATGGTTTCAGCTGTAATATTTAGACAGAGGCAGGACCCTGACAGTGGGAGAATACAGAATGCAGCTGTCCGTGTTGAGCGAAGACATAGCATAGACAGCCAGGGGTTAGTGAAAGAACCAGAGAATCATGCTGTTCACAGGATAGGACCACTTCTCAGATAAGGCTCTGGACAGAGCAGAATAAAAAGATTCTCCATCAGGTAGGTCTCCACCCACGGTGACTCTGCATACCAGCAGCTCTCCTCTGCATCAATCAATTGCACCTAGAACTCACTGGATAGCCTACGCTTCACCCCTGCAGAAAGGGCAGATATGTAAAGAAGGCTGAGCTGCCCCTGCCACCAAGCAATTAGCGGAGGCCACACAAAGCTCACCTGGAGGCCTGAACTTTACATGTTGTTCAAAAGAACATTAGGCTATAATTAAAAATCACCAAACTCGGAGACAAAAAGCCGCCTCCAGTGAATGATGGGAAGAAAGGAATACAAAGTTAGGGTGGCAGAACCTAAGGACAGGAGCTGCCAATCCCAAACCCCAATGTGGGCATTTGACAGAAATAGCACAATGCAGAATGCCATAGCCATCAGCCATGTGCAAGAAGACACTGTGACCCCAGATACATAAATGCACAGACACACCCAAGGGTACCTCTGGTCCTGCTGCTGCTAAGTTGTTGAGCCCCACAGCAACACCAGAAAGCAGACACAGAGCATGGGGGAGATGACTCCAGCCAACCTAGGATCCTTCAAGGACTCAAGAAAGGCAGCCACCAAACCAGGATGGTAAAACACAAATGTATTCTTGATAGGGAGAGAAGAAGAGAGAGGGATGTTCATAAACAAAAGCAGAACTAATTTACAATCAATAGACCAGGCCACTGCTAACTTCCCCCAGTGACCCTGAGCAGGAGGGATGGGCTGCTGCTGAGATAGAAGTTGCTACACAGAACTGCACACCCACTGCACTATCATCGCTGTCCCCTGGGACTGTCCCTGATGTCTTCAGGGCTCTTCACTATGCCCAAAGATATCAACAGAAATCTCATTAGCAAAGAAACCTCCATTTAGCCACCCTTGTTCACCCCAGGCTTGGGCATCCCAAGGTACTGCGCTACCTTCTCCCATCTGCCTGTGGGCAGCAGAGTACCAGATTAACAACTTTGTTTGTTGTTTGTACCTGTCCTGTGGCACTTCCTAGGTGAGGAAACTGTCATTTTCAAAAGGATTAACTATAAAATACTAGTGTACCAGTTATAACAAACCCAAACCCAAGAACTGTGGTCACTCCCTCGGGGCTGACCATCTATGAAGACTTGAGTCCCAGACTAGACTCCTAAGAGCCAGCCTGAGCACAGGTCCCCAAACGGAAGGCCACAGTCCACAGTCTGACAGCAATCTCAGAGGCACATGAGCAAGATGAGTAGACCACTCAAGGGATAAACTCTGGGCTTCCCCATGCAGTGTTCCAGACAGCTCAGCACGTGCCACCTTCCCATACTCTCCCCATAGCTGTTGACCATCTCTCCTGACCAAACCCTCCTCCAAACTGAGATCTAACAGAGTCTTCCAGAAGACTCGCTAATAATGTGAGAATGCACACGCCAGATGTTGCTAGGGTGAAAGCTACTGTCCAGTGTTGCTTCCTCAGCAGCCCTAGGAAGCAGGCAGATTATCACTGGGATTTTGCATATGCACACAATACACACCACAGAGTGGGGAACAGACAGACAACAGACAGAGACAGAGATTGAAGCACGTACATGCATAGCTGGTGTATCATGATGCTGAATCTATGCTCTAACAGACCTACCCAGTGCTCTGAGGAGGTGAAGATGAGGAGGAGGAAATAGATGGGAGGGCTGGGTGAGAGAATAGGCAACTGATGGGTAGATGGAGAGAGAGAGGTGGAGGAGATGGATGGTAGGCTGGGTATGCGGCTGGTGGATAGATGGATGAGTATGTAAGTAGTGTGTTGAGTAGTAAGTAAATACAAAGGCGAGTAGATGGTTTATGTGACAGAAAAATGAATAGATGAGCTGGTAGATGAGTAGAAGAGTAGATAGAAGGCTTGATGATCCAGTTCCTACCATAGTACTAAACTTATAAGAAAGAGTTAATAGCCCTAGTGAGGGTCTTAAAGAGTTCTCTGATCCTCCCTGGTGTAGCTGGAGAACTACGGAGGACGTTAGCCCCGATGGTTCTGACAACCTCCACACTCTTCTCAGTGCACACCCTCCGTTGCCTACATCTCTTGCTTTGTCTCTGCTTGTCTCTGATCCTTGATGATTTTCATGGCCTTTGCCCTCCCCCTCCCCCAAAAAAGTCTTTCATCTCATTTCTAATTAAGCATCACAGTTGTACCTGGAGCTCTGATCTCTCAATCATCTAAGTCAGGGCCATGTCAAAGAGTTCACTGTTTCCCTTACCAAAGTGCCTGTCAGCAGCTTCAGAGGCAAAGGGGGATCTGGGCTGATGAAGAGGATGTGGAGGGAAGCATAGTGAGGTAATTAATCCAGACAGACTGAGACAAAAGCATACCCTGATCCCCTCTATTTCTACCTCTCTCCAGCCCTCTTACATACTCACCTCTACAGTGTGTGCTCCATCTTGTGTATCTGGAATAGACTGGCCCACGAGATGTGCTTATGCAAATGAACTTCCGAAATTCTCCTTTTCTGTTGCTCACCAGCAATTCAATTGTTTTTCCTAGGTTAGGAAAGGAACGAGAAACATGCAGGCAACTAATTGGGAAGGTATGAAAGAAATGGCAGTGAGCATAACTGAGGTAAGAACGTCAGTGGTCCAGCTTTGAAGATGGAGAGCTTTGTATGGTACTATGGGCTTCCACTAATTTGCTGACAGGAGCCAATTATTCAGGAGGAACAGATCTGTGCATCCTGTGTGTATGCTCCTATGATCTTGGGTGCAAGTGACTCTCTGATGTGAGAGGAAATTGTCTTCCAAAAAAAATGGTGCAGTGAAAGTGTGTGTGTGTGTGTGTGTGTGTGTGTGTGTGTGTGATAATAGGAAAAGAGTCAACTGATTCTTTCTGCTCTGCATCAGAGATGGACAATTGCAGGTATCTTTCTAGAGAGTCACAGGAGCACAGCCCTTCCCCTACACTAGGGTCTGTCAGTCAAAACCTCCCTCTACAGAATCAGTGTAGCGCCCACATCTGTCTTGGTAGACTGACAGTGATGTGCCCAGGCTCAGCTAGAGATTGCTTTTTCAGAGATCTTCTGCCCCTCTCTACCTGAAAATCTGGGCAGAACCAGTCTTATGTGTGGTGACCACTGTGGTGAGGAATGTTATGTCTACCTCTACTGCTTTTGTCTGTACACATGTGTACTCACACAGGACTGTGTTCACACATGGGTGTATATTTATGTGTGAGTAAGACCTGAGAGACACAGTAGAGAGTAGGGTTGCCATAGCTTGTGGCTTAGGACATCAGAAAGGCTTTGTAGAAAGAGGAGGCCCCACCAGTTGCAAAAGGGGAAGGTACTCAAATGTGCAGGACTCCTATAAAATGGCTTCCATGCTGATGGAGAAGACAGAAACCAGGACTATCACATCCTTCCTGAAAAGGCATTCTTACACCCTCAGGACCAGCAGATCACAAAGCTCTTAGGAGCCCTAGTGCCCACTGGGTCTCAACTCTCAACTGCTGAAGTGAGTCAGTGACCCCAGCAGGCCAGGGCTCCATGGAGACACCTCTGAGCTCCAAGCTTCAAGAGTTTTTCACACCCCTGAACTCAGCTGAGTGTTGTCGGGGGAGAAGAGATGTTGAAATTTGACTCTATAATTCTAATGTTTGTCTAGATAAACAGTGTGTGACCCTGGAGAGTGATGCTGGGAGTGTCTGGTCCTATCTATGATCAGGGTAACTGGATGCTATGACTGATGCTCACCTAGGTATCTAAAGGACAAATGGCAAGTAAGAAAAGGGGAATTCCAACCAGCCAGGGAGGGCCCCAAATGTGTGGAATTTAGTACCCTATGTGACAATTCTCAGGGCCAAAAGAGTAACCAGATATTCAAGATCTCCCATAGGATATTATACTTAAAACAAGAGCCAAGAGTTGTTTTATGTTTTAAAAAAAATCACAGTTCCAGATGGTTCAAGGGCTGAGAAGGAAACTATGCAGTGTATGGGGAAAAAAGTGCCCAGAGAAGTCTCAACACTGGTGCTCATACAATGTCATATGCCATAAGGGTGAAAAGGGAAAGCCAGATTGAATGCAGCTCCATCGGCAAAGGGAATCAGGGTCATCAACCTGAGGTCTCCTGAAATCCTAGGGGGAACACAAAGACAAAGCCAGACCACGGGAAAATTAAGAGTCTGATGGGAGATTCTCTCTTGTGGGGGCTGAAGAAAGTATACACTGTGAGCACACAGGGAGCTTTCTCACAGTGAGAGATCCACAGGGACCCCAGGCTGCCTGCTCTAGGGAGACAAGCATTAACTATACTCTCAGCTCAGTGCCAACCTCCCCTTAAATTAAAGATGCCTTTGACACAAGCCCACTGGTAGCAGCTTATTTAGACATGCTTGCATACTTGCACAAAACTTTGTGAGGAGGGGGCTTGTTACAGCATCTCCATCCAGGAAGAAGCTTCAGTGTCCACCAGTAGGACCTGCTACTGGTTGTTCTCTATTACTGTCTATACCTCCAGTTGTGATCCATGCCAAGTCTACACAGACCGCTCTGTGAAGACACTTAGCATATGTCATTAAATAATGATCATAAGGATGTAGAGGACTGAGCCACTTGGATAAAAATGTGCTTTTGCATGTGTGTGAATGTGCACAGGTACCCCACCCTAGACAAGAAAAAGCATGAGTGTCATGGAAACAAAATTGCTTCTTCTGACACACAATAGCTGGGTATCCAGTGTCTGCTTGTCTCTGGCACTTAAAAAACACATCATTGACCATAGACTTTATCATCTGTGTCCCTAGCATTCTCACTGCCAAGATCTCAGTTACTGGAGATGTTTACCTGTCTCTGCGTGTGTGTGTGTGTGTGTGTGTGTGTGTGTGTGTGTGTGTGTGTGTGTGTGGTATGAGAGCAATTCAGTGTTGTGTATCTTGGGTTCCCTTATTGATTCTGTGATAAAATACTCTCACACTTAGGTAAGAGAAAGTTTGGTGCGCAGTTCAAGAGTATCATCCATCATAGTAAGGAAATCCCTATAGCAGGAGCTTGAAGCAGCTTCCAACATCACATCCATAGACAAGAATCAGAGACCATTGAATTCATTCTGCTGTTCATCTCCCTTCCTCTGGTTATGCAGCCAGGGATCTATGCCACCAATAGCAACAGCAAGATCTTCCCATCCCAATTAATACAATCACAATAGTCTTCAGCAGGCACGCCAAGAGGCCCCTTCCCAGGTGAGTCTAGATTTTGTCAAGTTCATGATTAACCCTAACCATTGTAATGTATCTGTGATGTTCTGTGTTTGTACTATGCTTGTGCTTTGTATGTTTATGCTAAGACAGTGTGTTGGATCTGTGCTATAGGTGACTAAGTCTTGCCTCTGTGTTGTGTATCCATGTTGTATGTGGCCGTGTTTTATATGTGGGGGCTCTGTGTGTGTGTGTGTGTGTGTGTGTGTGTGTGGTCTATTTGGGATGGACACCCATGCTGCATGTATCAGGGTTCTACATATATTGTATTTATGTATGTATAAGAAGTCTATATGTGTTTTGTGTCTGTACTGTGTGTGTTGGGTTCTACATGTATTATGTATGGAATCTATATGTGTGTGTTATGCTGTGTATGTCAGGGTTCTATATGTGTGTATCCATATCCACATGTCTCAGGTTAGCTCATTCCTCATTAATATAGTGGTGAGTATCCCAGCCTGTTACATGTCCCAGGTTCCACACTCAGCAGCCTACCCTAGTGGATGTCTATGCTGCCCTTGTGAGCAAATATAGACCCGAGCATTGAATGTGACCAAACAACTATCTGCAGCAATGGTCTGGGCCCTGAGGAGCCTGACAGAGGGACCTCATCAGTCCTGATCTGCCATTCAAAGTCTCCTGTCCCATCCCCTGGAACACAGTCTCACATTTGGGGACCATTCCTTTGAAGTAAAGATAACACAAAGATGATATAATGCATTTGCTGTCCTACTTTCTGGATGGGATGGTGCAGCATCATCAAAGAGGCAGAGTTTCAGCCAGCCCAGGAATCTAAAGCTAACAGGGCAGTCACAGCTATGAGAATGAGGCACCAAGGTCTATATAATGTTCCTGTGGTCCTTGTTCAGAGCTACCCAGAGCCTGCCTGCTCCTTTAGATATGGCTCCCTAAACTTCACAGCCACCACTCTTAACTGAGGCTGTGGATGATGCTCTGTCTGTCTCCTGTCTTTGCCTCCTCTGACAGGAAGGAACAAGGGCAGGGAAGAAGCCCATCAGCCATGGTGCTGATGGGATCAAACCTGACAATCTATAATGTGTGTGTGGGGGGGTGATTCTCATTCTCCCTTATAGACCCAGAAGCCCCCATCTGGAGATAGTGATACCTGAGACCAAGTATTCTTCTTTGTCCTTCTGAGCTTGGCCAGTCACATGTTGGATGGACAGATAGAACCCTCTTCTCTCACTGCTCAGAAAATGCAGCATCTATGCCTTTCAGCCCTTCAAGACAGCTTTGCTTTGGACACTGGCATAAATGCCCTAGGGCACACCTGTTTGGACCACTGTTGTTAATATGCACAATCCTGAGTTGCTGAGAATCTACTGATTGTCTTGGGGTTTCAATTGTTTGGGGATGGGGTAAAGGTGAGAACAGATACTGTCTTAGAACCCACAGTGGTGGACAGCAGAAGTCCAGGCTCTACAGTCCTCAAGAGGAACAGTATCTGCTCTAGACCTGATGAACTTCTGTACATAATGGTCATAATGTACAGAGAACACGGCAGCATTTTTGTAGCAATGACAACACTGGAGATTTTGTTGACTCCCCCATAATCACATTTCAGTGTAATCCAGCATCTCTAAGAAGCCTAACATAGACAACTCTTCTGAGACCCAAGAGCTCTCCACAGTGTTCAGGCACCCTTGTCTCTTTCTTCCCACACAGGTGAACTGTGCCCCTCAAGAATGAGAAGCCAATGCTTTTGCAGAAATTAAAGGACTTGCATTCCCCCAATTGCAGTCATACTTATGTTAAGGTTTATTTTAAGTGTGTGTGTGTGTGTGTGCGCGCACGCGCGCGCACAGTTGAGTACCTATGGATAGCAGAAGTGGGCATCAGATCACCTGTGGAGTTATAGGTGGTTGCTCGCCACCCTATGTGGGTGTTGGGAGCCAAACCACAATCTCTGCAAGGGCTTTTAAACCTGTAAGCCCCCCCTATCTAGCCTCCAGGCCATATCTCCTTCTGTTTGCTTCCTATTTGAATATTTTCTGCCCAGCTAATATGCTTCCCAAGAAGCCTCAGTGATTTGTTGGAACAGGAGAGAGGTTCACATTTTGGTTGCCCTAACTACAATTTACTGGTCTATGTAGATGTCATGGTTACTACGCTCTCTTCCAAGGCTCCCATCATCACCTCTCCCCATCAAAGGCTGACTCACATTATCCATCATAATTAGAGTCAGACTTCCAGCCAGCCTAACACATCATTCAGAAATAACCGAGGAACATTCCAAACATTCTCTCCAGTGTTTTGTGGTCTCCAGGAGTCAGGCTTGGAGACCACACCTCCCAGGTGAACTCTGAAGTTCCTGATTGCTCTGAAATGGAACCCCTTTCTAGAACCCTCTAGCCTAGTGACCCACTGGTCTGCTGGAAACCCAGCCCTGGCCAGTGCCATTTCACCTGGCTTGTTTCTCTGTCTCCACAAGGACAATGCTGTTTTTATTTCAACTTCTTTGAATTCTACCCACATTGCCAAAACAGAGTGGGAAGATGGAGAGGAGGAAGAAAAAAATAACCTCTCTTTAAGCAAATGAGGCTGCAGGGCTTTGGGAACCTGCCAGCCCCGCTCGAAGAGGGCTTGTTCTGTCAGATCTCTCAGCAAGGAAGAAACAAGGAAATTAGTGTGTACTTTAATCGGGGACTAAAATTAGCCATCTTGGAAAACAAATCTCTGATAAATACAACCAGGATTTATGGCTAAAATTACAGGCGGCACAGATGGCATTTGATGACGCCTCATCTCAAGGGGGGCAACATTCCTTTTCCACTAGACCATCAGCATTATGGCTAAAGGGATGACTGCAGGGTATCTCCTGCCAGGCTGTGCACACAGCCAGCAACTGGTGGGCTGGAAGATGTCAGGTCACCGTGCCCTACAAGGTCATTCCAGCCAGTTCCTGCAGTCTTCGAGTTGGTTCCTAGTTTTCTTTGGTGTAAAGAAAAATCTCTTCTGATTTCCGGAAGTTTCTGTAAAGGAGCCCCACATGAGTTACAGCATTTCCTTGCTCAATGCAGCAGAACTCGCTTTGTTTGCCTCACCCGCCTGCATGCAGCCCTGCAATCCTCTTTGCTGCCTCATCTAACCATCTCTGGGCACAGTTTTGAGTGTGAAGGTTGAGTCGCTCCATGCCCAGCAGGAATCTTGATGTGCCCGGCAAAACTCCCCAGCAAACTTTCCCCAAATGACCTGGACTCCCAAGGTGGTTATCTTAGGGTTTCAATCACTATGAGAGAAACCATGACCACAGCAACTCTTATAAAGGAAACCATTTAATTAGGATGACTTGATGACAGTTCAGAGGTTCAGTCCATTATCATCATGGTGGGAAGCAAGGCAGCATGCAGGCCGACATGATGCTGGAGAAGGAGCTGAGAGTTCTTACATCTTAACTTACAGGCAACAGGAAGTGGTCTTTCTCACTGAGTGTGGCTTGAGCATATATAAGATCTCAAAGCCCGCCTCCACAGTGACACACTTCCTCCAACAAGACCAAACCTACCTCATCAAGGCTACTCTCAATAGTGTCACTCCCTTTGGGGGCATTCTCTTCAAACCACATCAATGGTTAATATTGGCTGCTAACTTGACAGGATCAAGACTCACCTAAGAGACAAACCTATGGGCATGTCTGTGAGATAGCTTCTAGATTAGTTTAATACAGGTGGAAAGACCCTTCACTGTGGGTGGCACTATCCCATCAGCTAGAATCTCTGCCTTCACAAGGAGGGGAAAGCCACCTGAGCACCAACATTCATTTTATCTGCTTCTTTCCTGCACATGCAATGTAACCATCGGTCAGAGGCTTCTGCTATGGTGACTTCCTCACCATAATGGACCAAAACCTCAAACTGTGAACTGAAACAAATGTTTTCTTTCTTAATGTGCTTTTGTTGTTTTGGTTTGGGGGGAAGCAACAAGAAAAATAACTAATATAGCTCCCACTGATTCTTTCCTAAAATAGAAACCTTGAATATTAAAAGCTTTTTAGAAGCACAGCCATGTGTCCTGGAGTCTACAAGTTCCCCAGGCTGCAACAAAAGGCCCTGGAGTCTTTATCTGTGGTCACATTTATTTTCCTGGTTAGTGTCAGACTCAACTAGAGCCATTGTGGATACAGAAACCATGATGGATGATACTGTTGGAGGGATTCTAACTGAGTGCATGTACCCTGTGGCTACCATGGTCTCTTATTTTAGGATAAGACTCCTGAGGGTTCAGGGATGGGACCACATGACCATACAGCCTGCAAGGTGAGTCAGAAGGATCATCCAGTGGCTTCAGGACTTCTCAATCTGCCTCCATTTCTCCTGTGGCTAGAGAGACTTAGTCTCAGTCATTCTTAATGTCCTCCAAAGCCAAAGTTCCTCTCAGAAGTACATTGAAAAGAAGACCAACAGCTGAACCGTAATCACTATTTCTCCTACTGGTTCATTGAGGCCCCAGAGGCAACCAATAAGTGAAGTCTTGCTGTTTTATGCTTTTGTGCTTAGAGATCATTGAGATTTTCAGTGGTACTGAAAGACAGCCAGGTCCCTGGACCTTTTCCCAGCCTCTGCCCCAGTGGAAGGCCACACCCATCTATATGCCAGGTGCTTTCACAGGAACTTCTAACCTGCCCTGTTAGCAGAAATAAAGGATGCCATTCAGATGTCATGAGCTCTTTCCTCTGGTCCAAGTGTCTTTCAGTCTCCTCCAATTGTCAGCAGTGAGTGAACTATTTAAATAGAAATCATAAAAGGAGATCAAAGAGAACAAAAGATAGAAATGATCAAAGACTGGACTCTGATGCCATGCTGTACAGACTGCTGTGCTGTTCCAACATTCATCATGGTTAGTCTTCCATCTTGGGCTTGAGAAGGATGCCTCTAAGGTTAACTACCCTCCTGTCCATCATACAAGCATCAGTTAGCCTTCCAGGGCCTCTTGAGTCAGTCTGTCGTGGTTGTTATGGTTTCTATAGTTATGATGAAACACGCCGACCAAGAGCAACTTGAAGATTAAAGGGTTTCTTTCAGCTTACAACTCCCGGATCACACTCCATCACTGAGGAAAGTCAGGGCAGAATTCAAGAAAGGAAGTAGAGGCAGGAACTGAAACTTAGGTCATGGAGAAATATTGATTACTGGCTTGCTTCTCATGGTTTTCTCAACCTGCTTTCTTATACAACTCAGGATCACAAGCCCAGGAGTGGCACCACCCACAAAGAACAACATAATCTCTCATCACTAATCAATCAAGGCAGTGCCCACAGGCTCACCCATAAGCCAGTATGGTGGGGAAATTTTCTCAGTCAAAGTTTTCTCTTCCAAAATGATTCCAGCTGGTGTCAAGTTGACACAAAACTAGCCAGCATACAGCTTTTCTATGTGGCCAGTTCTACTGGGTTTCTGATTCTATCTTTCCTCTGTAGATTAATCCAGTCCTTGGAGGTGAAGCCACCAGTTTAGGAAGAGCACAAGAGACTGTGCAGACATTGACACCACCACTGAAGCACCTAGCAGACATGTGGGGACACGCTAACTTGTCACCCACCAGTGGGTGTCTTCTACAGCGACTGTCACTGTGTAATTATGATAGTTTGCTATTTTCTTGCTTCTTTCTCATTCTGTATTTAGAATTATTATCTGAAGCACATTTGGTGATCTGCAACTATACTACACAAATTCTATTTGGTATTATAATAAAAATCTGAAGCCAGATATTGAGAAATAACTGAAATATTTGAGAGATAAAGAAAGAAACCACAGCCACTTCTCACCAGCTGCCTCCTCAGGACTGTCTCCAGGAATCCTCCCTCTCAAGCTTCACCATCCTCAGCCACAAGGAGAGTGGCAGGGGAAGCTGAATTCCTTCCTGCTCTCCCTCTGCCCAGCTGTCTTACTTCCTAGTTCAATTTTCCTAGAGCTAGGATTAAAGGTGTATGCCACCACCCCCTGGCTGTTAGACCTTGAACTCCTAGAGATCCATACAGATCCTCTATCCTTGCCTCCTGACTAATGAGATTAAAGGCATGGGTCACCACTTTCTGACTTTCCTGGATTGGCTCTGTGGGTGATTCTGTTCTGTGATATTCCAAATTATTTTTATTTAATGTGCAATATATCACCACGCTACCATGTGTTCATACTTGAAATGGGTTCTTTACATAGACTCCCCCATACTTCATTATTAAGCCAATTTCTGAGTTTGAACTCCAATTCTCCTCTATCTTTAACCCAGCATTGCCTGTGTTCCCTCCTGGTCCCACACCTTCAGGCTGGTCATTTCCTTTTTCACACAGTGAAGCAGCTTTGTCCTCAAATTGGACAAACACTCAGGATCACCTGGAACATGCCACTAAAATCAACAGTGTTGGTGCACTGCTTAGTTTTTTGGCAGTTCGACACAGGCTAAAGTTGTCTGAGAAGAGAGAACCTCAATTGAGAAAATGCCTCCCTCAGACCGGTCTATGAGCATGTCTGTAACTGATGTGGGAGGAACCAGACCATGGTGAGCAGGGCCACACTGGGCAAGTAGTGCTGAGTTGTATTTAAAAAGCAAACTGGCTCTCTGCGGCGCCCCAGCGCACTCTGGAGCAGGGGCAGCTGAACTCTGCACCTGGCCACACCCGCAGCCCCTGCTGCTCAGGGAATCTACTAAGAGCCCTACTGCGACCCTGAACTGAGTGAACTGAGCGAACCAACTGCAGGGGTCTATGAGGGGCGGATTTGAACCCTGACCAGAGGTGAGGAGGGCTCGGCGGGCCTCAGCGCCTGTA